>PVQB02000276.1:0-58472 GCA_002980475.2 Fusarium beomiforme
ACCCGCTTATCATCTACGTTAAAGAGGAGAAAAGGAAAAGTCAGTGGCATTTCAATGCTGCGACAAGGTATAGCCTAGCTCCAACAAAGGCTTGTCTCGTGTCACGTGTATTGTGGGACTGTGCTTCCCTGCCACGACATCCCACTTTAAAAACTCTTCTCATTGTGAGCTTGTCAATCCAATCCAAACATTCACAACAACGCCTCCTTTTTTACTTCATCTTCACCTCGCCGAGGTTCAAGGCAACCCCTGCCTTCTCTGATGTGACATCCTCGGCTTCAACTTCTCTCACTCTCACGGTCAACGCCGATGAAGCGCCCGTTCTTTGTTCAGCTTTCAAGTCTCAGTTTCGGACTTGATAATCACCATGCAATGCAGTCCTCCCTGAAAGCTGTTGAACGCATGCCATAATGACGAGACACTGCTCTGAACAAGAGAAATAAACAGGGTCCACGTCTGACAGCTTGCTTTCCGAGGTTTATTGGTGTGACGCTGTCTCAGTATTTGCTACTTGGCATGCTTTGCTTTACGACTTACCTATACAGTATTTTCTCTCTCTGTTGTTCCAAGTCTGCTCAAGGCGGCACCCACGAATTGCCTACACCTCGCGCTTTCAATGCGCATGTGTGTCAACTTTATTTTTATCGTTCGTAGTGGGAGATTAAAACCACGGTCTAGACAACCGACCCGCTCCACCCTGATACCATAGAAGCAGTGTGGCATCAGGACTAAAATCGGGCAAACATATCGCAAACTACTATTGACCGTGTACGAATGTCTTGGTTTTTCACATGCATGCTGCGTGTGAAGGACGAGAGTGACTCGACGGCTTCGGATGCTTCACGGATGGCGCCTGGCGTTACACATAATGTCTTGCCCATCATCAAAGATAATGTTGGCTCATCATGTCATGCGAAGCATATTGATGTTACCGTAAGCGCTGAACAAAATTATGCACTCTCAAGCTCACTTTGAGATGCTCCTGTTACTCTGTACATGCACGCATATAGCTCTTCGGCCTCGTATGCGTCCTGCGTGTTCCCTCGGTAATATCATTCTAGAAATCCATGCCCTACGCAAGGTGTTCGTGTCCCATCGACCGTTATACCTAGCAAAGCCTCGCATACGCCATGTCTTCCAAACAAACGTTGACCATCATATTCCGCCGTTCTATCAGCACATGTCTCGGACAAATAGATTGCTCTAGACAACGTCTTCGAAAATGGCTCTCTCATCCTGGAACGACATGAGAAACCTGGCCACGAGGCGTCCTGTGTACAATGTCTGCGGATCCATGGGGAATGGATGGGTTGAGCTATTGGGTATCACGTCGTTGCCAGCGAGAAATTGCAACTCTTGCCCTAAGGTGAAACAGATAATGTCAGCTGTGATCCTTTCCAGAACAATACTCGTCAGCCCGTTAGCAGGGTTTGAGGTCGCACTTACAGCTGTCGCCGAACAATAGCTCTCGCAGTTGAGCCGAGAACTTGAAAGCCGGTCCGTCTAGCTCGCCCTTTTCGGCAAAGCTGCTGTCAAGCACGGGGTTGAAACCTTTGGAGTTGGCCTCCTTGCTGTGTGTCTGATAGACTTGGTGGAACTGGTAGGCAAACTGCTTGAAGGGCATGTTCTCGACCTCGGCACAGGTATTCAACGCAAGGCTTCTTTGGTACTCGGGTCTAGAGCTGTTCCTCATCCTGATTTCGTTTTCCGTGATCACGAACGTGTCAGCTGCCGCCTCTACAGCCTCCATGAAAAGGCAGAGGACGAGAAAGGCAGCGGTGCACGGTGCCCATTCGCGTCTAGACTTGGGCTTGAGGGATCGGTTGAAGAGCTCGAATAGTTGCTGTACCTCGCGATGCATCAGCTCGTCTACGATGGACTTGACCTGTCGTGCGAGGACTCGAGGGGTGACGTAGTTGGGGCCCTGTTCGATCATGCCTATAGATCGAAGGGAGTCGGCGGTCTGCTGAGTGAGGCAGAGCTGTCTTGTCATGATGTAATGCATACAGTAGATCGACAAGGCACGCTTAACCATGAGGGACTATAGTATAACTGTCAGCTCGGTTAATTATACGTTTGGTAGGGTTTCACTTGCATCAGTCTCGTCAGCATACTCCTTGATGATTTGTAGCAGTTTCGCAGGCAGATACGTGCTTTGGAGGCTGTCTGTGACTTGCTCGACAAACTGTGGCTCGGTCAGAAGGTCTTGGATGTATCTCTTGGTTCGTTTCTTGAGGTTGTCCCTCTCGTCGGGTTTGTCAAGTTCGACGCCAATGTTGGCTGCTTTGTTGGCCCTCAGCTCAACCCTATTCATTCCTACGCTGTGGAGCTGCCAATGACTCTCGACTTCTGTAGTTGCGGGGGTGAAGAACTTGGCTTGTATGGCCAGGACCGTACGGAATCGGGGTCCCGAGAATAGTTCGACAGAGCACACCTGCTCGACCCCCTGAATATGGAAACCAGCGATGTTCTCCTTTGTGAACTTGGCCATCTCCTTACTGTCTAGATGGCCACGAATAAAGACTGGGAACAAAATGCTCACAAAGTCGTTGAATTGCCAGCACACAACTTGAGGGACGTGAACCATTAGTTTCTTGCAGCTTTTGCATGGACGTTCCATATCACATTTGACTTTCCGGCTGTGGCAGCAGAAACAAGCACCCCGTCTTCGAACTTGCAGCGCATTCTCCTTAGTAGCATTTGCCAAAGGTCCTTTCCGTCCTCGCTGACTCGTTCGGTTCATAGCTTCGAAGCACTCGAATGGATTGTCGCGGCCAGCGTGAGCTGAGATGGAGTTAGGAGTCACAATGACAAACTTGCCAGACTCTTCTGCCTTCTTCTTCTTCTCGATCTTTCCAACCTTCACCTTTCGAATCGGCAAGGATACGGGAGACTTGCTTCCGCTGGAGCTTGCTTTGGAACTATTCATCGAGCTTGGAGAGTAATTGCTCACGGGCGATGGAGAGTTGTTGAAGTCATCCATGATAAAGATCGCCTCGTTACCCCTTGTGTTCGTGGGGTTCCATGGCGGATCATTAGGATCTGACTGTAGAGGCTGTTGCATGTTAAAATCAACTTGGGGTACCTGAACCTGTTCGTTCGAGTTTATCGAGAACATATCGGCTGGGAAGTTTTGCATGAGAGTCATGTCTACAGCAGCATCAGTACCCTGCCCTTGAGGGGAGGCCATCCCCCGCTTCATCGTACCATTCAAGCCCTGAGGTTGGAATTGGTTCGTATTTTGCTGCGAGAAGAGATACTGCTGCGGTGTCAAGAAGTCTTGTGGTAAAGTAAATCCCCCGTCTGTTGTTGTAGTGAATATGTCTGTGTTGGCAGTGCCTGTTTGGGCCTGGAATGAGGAGGCATTGGCGGCAAAGAATACGTTTGGATCCATCTCTCCTAGTAATGGAGGGGAAGCAGCAGTTGGCGATGGTGTGTTTCCAGGCATGAAGGGCGAAGAGTTGTTTGCAGAGGTATGTGGAGGAGGAGTGTTGCCAGCAGCATACGGCGATGGAGTATTGTTGCCCGGCATAAAAGGAGACGGCGTTCCGTGTAAGTTTCCAACCATTGTGAAGCTTCCTAGACTCCCACTAGCAGGGTCAGATAGGAAGCCGATAGAGGATGGACCGGAGCCCGTTGCTGTGTAGTCGATATACTGCCATGATTCGTCGTCGGGGCCAGACTCGAAGTCGTAGGAAATTGATGAGTTTGGCGACTGCCGGGAATGGACAGAAGCCATTGCGAAATTTTATGGGTGAACCAATTTATATACTGTTGTTTCGATATATACAGGCTGAGTTATGGATATTGGTTGGTAATATCCAAGTCTGAGTCGAGATGACAAGGCAGATGATCCACGTGTTGAAACTGAGTGTTTATATAGCAATTTTATGTCCGCGAATATGAGGTTGATAACCGCTTCTTCACTGTATGTTGAGATGGTCAAATGTTGTAGTTCTGGTCGTATTTCAGTGAATCCTAGTCCCTCCAGGTGCGTGGTCGTAAGGCTCCAGTCCACTATCACTTCACTTTTCAGCGCGGGAAAGAGCGCGAGATATAAGACAAAGAATTGCACTTTTGTCAAAGTCTGACCGAAACAAATAAACAAACAGAAAGAGGAATAAGAACGTGAAAGTCGAGTGCTTCACTTTTCCCTCTCGGTCAACCTACTCGGACGTCTCAACACTCTCCACGCTAAACCCAAACAGCTACCGAGGTTCTGTACCTGATATTGCTTGGAGCTTACACACATTTGTAAGTACCTCAAAGTGCAGGGTAAGGCCTATCACAACCAGTCATTTATGCACATGCTCAGCTATACTATTCCTAAATAAGTATTATGTCAAGTGACAAGTATACTGTATTTTGTCATTGTTTGCCTAGGAACTCCTCTGCCGCTGTCAGGTGGTTAGAATAACGAATCTATAATAGGCGTGCGAGCTGTCATTGAGATCGTACAGCAGCAAAGGTAGCATTATCGATCTGTGCCTCTGTGACTCTCCGATTGGTGTACACGATTTCGTGCATCACAACACGAAGAAGGCCTCAAGCCATTGTCTGGTATTGGAGCATCAATATCAGATGATGGGTGGCTTCGTAAGCCTGATCACATTTCAATTATCTCAGTAATGAGATGATTCGCATGAACTTGCCAGCCTGTCATAATGAATCTCGACGTAATATCAAGTAGAGTTCTTACCGAGGTCGGAATATTACTTACGCATTCACACAGGTTAGCTACCCTGGGGCAACAGGATAACATTGAAGCAACCGAATACTATCATCACTCATGGTGTGTTTCACTGAAACGGCCCAGAAACTTGTCATATGCTGTACGTACCATATCGGCTCATATTGCATTCGTGATACTTGCCTCCATGAAACACCACTTCATTATCTCTTCATAAAGCGCCCGTCAGCCTCCAAAAGACCACGGTCACCAGATTCCTAATTCTTACTAGGGACACACGCCCAATATATGCCCAACGATCAGCAATGACAATAAAGTTGAAATGCATGCTGCCGAAAGATCATCATCACCATCACGGCTGTCACTCCCAAACCGTCACCCTTGCCAACCCAACCGATGCCCAACACCACCATCACACTTTACCTAATGCCACTAATGGATCCGACGACAGGAATGACAGGCATGGAATGCCATAAGCTCTTTAAATCAGCGTATACAACTCAAACGCACAGTGAAATCATCATTGTGAGTCCTGTCTGTATTGGAGTATACTCTTCTTCTTCAAGGCCTGTTAGAAACGATAAGGATAAGCATGTGCTAGAAACAAAAGGCACGAAAAAAGCATGACTCGTTCATATGCGAAACATAAATCAGAGGAAACAAAGTGCCATAAAATAAACTCCAACACGCTCAGACAATAGCCTCCCAACCAGAAAGACGGTTGCTGGGAAGGGCTGGTGCGAACCTGGCACGCCGGCCCCCATAACCCCACGAAAGCATCGCCCGTATATGATAAACATTATCGTTCACAATGTCAAATTGTGCTTGTGGCCCCAAACCCTTTTTGTTGCTCGGGCCACATCCCTGTTTCTGAATCGTGCCGTTGTCGTCACCGGCATCATGTCTCCTGTTCTGGGAGAGCATATAAACGTATATCATTAGAGTCAGTCGCTTTGAAGACTCGTGTGGTCAAGCTTGGATTTTTAAGCTCGGTACCGCGCTGCGGCACGATCCTGAATCTGCTTGTCTGTAGAAACGTATAGTCGGTCTAGATAGTCCATGGCCGACGCATCCTTCAGTATCTTGGCCACCTGTATACCAGCCGAGATCAGTTGAAGGATGTTGCGGTCGTCCTTGAGAGGGCGACTCTGGTGCTTAGCGGCGTGTCTCATTTCGAGTGAGTTCTCGAGAATGGTGACAAACTGCTTAATCTGCCCATTGTAGAGCACTCGTGCTGGGATGCGTCGCTTCGTTGCGAGTCGCTTGAGGAGATAAACCCATTCGGTCCATTCTCGGTCCTGAGGTCGCTCGACAGGTCTCATATCCTGGGTAAGTGGAATCGGAAATTGGTACTTGGCAACGAAATCGTATGCGCATTGAGAAAGTCGGTCGTTGACCTGGCTCAGAACACTGTCCTGCTCCTGGACATGAAGGTTCGTAGGAAGGTGAGGAAGTTCACGTTCCTGCATAGCAATGACATCTGGAGGTGGTCGCTGCAAGAATTGATGAGGACCGTCGAACTCATCACGGTTTGAAGGACGTCTTTGTGATCGACCTTTGCCAGATGACTTTGACTTTCCTCCTGGAGCAGAGCTGCTCATTCCGTTTTCCAGGGAGTAGTCAGATAGGTTGGGCGATGCGATAATATCGTCTACCGAGTCGGTAGGTGAGTATCGGTCATTATTCTCCCAAGATTGAGAGGTTGCTCCCTTGTAGGAGCCATGTATGACGGGCTTTCCATATGATCCTGATGGAGGACGGGCATTGTATGAGGGAGCAGCAGGATAGGCTGACTCGGGTCGCGACAAATGGCCACCAGTACCAATAGGCAGACCGCCAGCTAAGTTATAGTTGCTAGCTGAGTAGTTGACACTTGAAGCGGCCGATGTTACTAATGAGTCCGAGCTGGTATTGTTCCGAGAAGTACCATACCTTTGCGATGAGTAAAAGCCATTGTCGAAACTGCCATGTACCGAAGGATCGGTAAATGAACTACCGGCGAATTAGCCAACCAGGATTCTTCCATACAGAGACGGTCAGCAGAGGGGCAATGCGGTCTTACCTGCGAGTTGGATTCCAGGGACTGTTTGACATTGTTGAGGTCTTGTAGGCATGATCTGGTTGTGCCATAGTGTACTGGCTCATCATTGTAAAAACCGCAAGTAAGTGTTAATTGTGACAAGACCCGACGAGACTTGCGGCTGATAAAGAAAGAATCCACTGGTGTGAAGAAGCAACAGATGGATCCACGTTCCCAAGTCCACGCCTTGGGTTCCAATTAAAAAAAAAAAAGCAGACGACAGACTACCGGTAAACCGATGAATGGAGATGAACAACAGACAGCTTGTACACTATGGGTCCCTTTGGGTCTCGGGTTCCCTTGGGCAGTGAATGATCCTGGATTCTTTTTCTTCCAAAAGACAGGCTGGGCTGGACTGGACTGGGCTGGGTTGGCGCTGGCTCTCTCTAAGTCCAACTCTCTTCTCCAGGGTCATCCACGGTTGACTGGGGTTTCCTGTAGATGGTGATGAAATTCCCTGGGTCCTGGGTCCTGGGTCCTCCTGCTGGACTGGGCTGGGCTGGGCTGTCGGCTGTAGAATGTAACTTGTAGGCGGTGTGACCTGTGACCTGTGGTCCAGGCAGATGGATCAATCTGCAATGGCCGACTCCTGCTGGATTGGATAGAGAGCAGAAAAAAAGAAACTAGTAGGTAAACTTCGCGGAGTAATAGTGAAGAAGCACTAAGACAGTAGTGCAAGATCCTTGGAGGCGCTTCTGAGCGAACCAGTTGCAGGTGAAGCTGTTGAACAAGCTGGTCTGAACCGAACTGGTACAGAATTGAGGGAGGATCGGGAGGACTGAAGCTCGGAATAGGGACGATTTATGTTCGTCCGTGAGGCTGCAAGGGAAGTCAGGTAAGGAACAGACACGGGGGACGACGCATGTCATGAAGCGAAACCCTGGTCGTGAGAGATGGATGGCGATGGAAAAAAAACGATGCCCCATTCACTAGTCGTAGCGAGTAGTAGTGTAATGTAGTGGGCAATGACAGGGACCAGGCGTGAAGCAGGTCAGTGGTGAGATGGCCCAAATGCTTCTTCTGGTAAGATTTGCAATAAAATTCGCCTCAGAGTCTCAATTCTTAATGTTTTGGAGGGTGTCAATCCGGCGCTTCGGAGGTTTGGTTGGCGATAGTAGTTAGTTGATGGATGGATGTACCTGAAGAGAGTCAATTAAATTATTATCGGCAAAATACTTGACTTTTGGATGGCGCAAGCAACCTAACTACCAAGCGAAAGGAATCCACGAGCAAACCCTGTCTCTGATCTAAAGCCAGGGTGGGTAAGCTTAATGGATCGAAAGACGTTTGAAGTGTTACCTCTTATGTATCAATTTGAGTCGTATGTAACCAGAACAGCTGGAAATAATCTACGACGATATTGTGTAGCCAGAGACGGACAAACATAGAGTGGAGAGGTATCGTCACTCGGCGTACTGATAATGAGTGCCGGGTTACCCCAGAGTCAGGTAAGGTAGGAAGCAAAAGGAATGGTCACTATCATCGCGGGGCAGCTTTCACTGCCTCGGCCGGCCTCGACTGATTGCGTGAGTGACCGAGTACATTGGGCGCTCAAGCATTGTTGCCCAAGCGAGCAAGACGCGTTGGCATCCATTGTTGGCTGACCTTATGGGAGGGAGAGTGTGAACGAGCATGTACATACAGTAAGTACAGTGCTGTATGTATGAACAGGGTAGTACCTGGAACCGTTGAGAAGCGGTCAATCAACACCAACCAACGATGGGACTCGATAGACGGACGGATAGAGGCTAAAACGTCAAGATCAGGCACCAAGGCGAGTTGTCTTGCGTCTGTAGATGAACCCGACAGGGCTTCGATTGATGCCCACTGACCACCTCTATCTTGAATCACGGGACGGGGGCCCAAGACAAGTGACAATAGGTGAATGGTTGGGTTTGACTTTTGAGTTTTGGGCTCTGTTCTTGTTTCTTGATCAGGATACTGATAGCCGTTTATCTTTACCCCCACCAACTCATCCATCAGTTGCCAGCAAACCACCCTCGGCAAGGCGGAATTGTCGAATCTGGGACTGATCGTTAATAGGGCGGTTGATGATTAGGTCTGAGTTGTTGGCTGAGCGAACGATATGAACAAAGCCTGACAACATTTAACAAATTGTGGTGATCATAAATCATCATCAGTTACAACCATTGCATCCTTGTGGTTCTCAAGCAGATACCATTCTCGCTCAACAGATTTTCCTCAATGTCGTGTCGCTCTCTATCCTTTACACAGGACAAAGAGACCTCCTCAATTCGGACATGGACGACACAATGGTCTGACGCTGATGCAAACAGCCAGCAACGTCAATAACTACTCCACCAGCCCTGTCGTGACCCTTGAAGCTCGTGGCGTCTCTCGGCACCTGCCAACGGAACGAAGAAGGGTCTGCCCGCCTCGACCGGCTGGCCGATTTCAGCTTTGTCGATTATGAGGCGGATGTACGTATGTATCAAGTCTGTGGATCAACGATATCGGATAAATTCTCGGGTCTTGATTTGATGACTTCAAGGCTGAGAGGCATTGGATATTGACCGCCTCATGGAAGGCGGCATTTGTTCACTATCGATTCCCCATATCCTCGATTAACCGAACCAGGGCTGTCCACTGGAAAGATGCCAGATCATTATTCAAAATGACATGGGCAAATGCATGTGACCCGATCTGCGGAACCCAAGCCAAATGTTCCATGTCAATTGTCGCTTGCTTGATTGATTGACGTGGAGGAGATGAGGTGGCACACGCGCAGGCACAGCAAAGTAAACAACGATTCCTTTTTCATTCCGACTTTCCACTGCCACTCAGAATAACCTTATTCCTTCCACAAGTCGGTCAATTCTTTCCTTCTTTCCTATTTTCCTTAACTTTGCTGAAAACGTTCTTCGCGTCTCTAGTCCTCAGTCTCGCAATCGCTCGCCCTGCTGCTGATCAGCATCACCATAGCCTCAATCATAATGTCGGCCCATCCGCTCGAATCAGGTCAGTCCTGATAAAGGGATACTTTGTTCAGCTTGCCTTCTCATTCACTGATAGGCTACTGGCTTCCTCAATCTTTTCTTGGATACGACGTGATGAACTGCGATTGTTTCCTCCATCATCCTCCAGACCCTGGACTCAACTAGCCCAAGCTTTCAACACGAGATCCATCCAGCCTCTCATTCCAAGCATCTCAGGTAATTTCAGGACACGAGACAACATCCCTTGCTGAGCAGACAAACTGCGTCATTGTCTCTCCTGTCTAAGGCTGAACGAGTCCGTGTTTCGAGCCGCCGCTTACTAGCATGTGGTCCATGACTGGAGGAACACGAGCTATCCTCTCGGTACCAGGCGTTCGTCAATGCAGTCTCCCCTGTTGACATCTGGAAACCCCCAAAATAGACATCGATCCCCACACTTTGTCCGCTAACAATTGAGCGAGAGACATTCTAACAGTCAGCTCCGAGAGGCGGGCCCCCACACCGATGCCCCAACCGCACCGCTCCGCTCCGAGTTGGAGAATCCGTGTCTTTCGGTATCGTGAGAACCTCCTCTGCCATTTCGTGGTACGAGACCATGAAAGACCAATTACAAACCGAGGGTTATTGGCTTGTGTAGAGAATCGCCTCTGTCTCAGGGGCGTCCAATCGGTTCCGTTGTTGCTCCATGCCATTCTGGCGCATGCTGACCAAGATACATCTCATCGTGTTGATTTTGCAACGGCGAACCGCTATCAAAAAAAAAAAAAAAAAACGAGCCATCGTTATCATTTTGCCCCTGTCGCGATGAGGCTACGATTTGGAATAGTTGTAGCCGTGCATATCATATGTGACGTAGGAGCTTCTTAAGACGCAAAGCCTAGGGCCGCTGGAGAGGCGAGACATTTTATTCCAGCCCATTTTCACTCGCGGCGGCCGACCTTTCTCTCAGTATGGCCTCACTGATCTCATCAACCCCGGGCAAAAACGAAGCCTCTACGAGTTTGTGAACAAGCCCCCGCCACTGGGGACTTAGCGAGTCATGGGGCTAAGAGGATCAGTGATTTTTGATTGGGTAGGGACCCTGCAGCCTTCGTCTAGGAAAACGAGCTTTGCTCCCTTGAAATCTATTTGGGGATATCCCGCCTACTGGCGTGGATTGCATCGGGCAAAGGCTGGTCCTCAATACGAAGGAATTCTTGAATTGCCTGCCTCTGCTTCTTGAAACCGTGTCAGCCGTGCCTCTAAACCACGCTTCTCGTGGAATATTTCCTCTCGACTGCCCCCGAGCCATTGGCGAGGCGCCTGGTGATATACGGAGCCTACATTAGCAACATGTAGACGAGGCCACTGTTGTCAATAATCAGTTCCAAAAAAGATATACCGCATAGCCACAGAGGAATGCCAAGATAACACCATGGCGCCGCCCAAGGACAAAGAACGCAAGAGAAAGTTTCATCGGAGAAGCAAAAATGGATGCACTCGATGCAAAGCCAGACATGTGAGGTGCGACGAGCAAAAGCCGCTTTGGTATGTTAAACTTCCCGGTCTTACTTGTGGAACAATCGATACTTGCCCCTCGCTTTCCTGTTGTTGCTGCAAGGCTACGCAAGGCTCGGAAGTGGGATAGACGAGCTTTGCATGAGGTTCTGGTCGGTTGAGTCGTAAGCCTTGTAGAACTGACTAACAAATATTGCCAACACAGTACCAATTGCCTTCAGACCGGGAGTGAATGCATATATCCGACTCCAGAACAACCACTGCCATCCAATGATTCATCGCCTTCACCGTCCTCATCATCCAGCAATGTTATTCTAGGGAGCTTCGGCTCTCAAATGGCACTTACCGAGTCAACAGCACTAGCATCTCCGGGCATTAGCAACGCCCTCAACAATTACGTTGGAGGCTCCTTCGATGCACTTCCGGAACACTCCAAACGCCTATTGCGTCATTGTAAGCCACTTGATCACAAGAAGCACCTGTCTTTCAATTAACGGCTTGTACCAGTTTCACAGTACACAGTTTGGGGTTCGAGACCTGTTGCTCGGGAGCTGGAATCTTCAGCGTGCGGTAACCCGGCAGTTGGTCAATATGGCCTACTGAACATCCTGGACTGACAGCCTTTTAGAATACAAAAATCATTCGAGAACCCTGGCTATATGCACATGTGCCTCATGCTATCGGCATGTCAGTGGGCGTGGGTTACCGGCTCGATGGACGAGGTCAGGATCCCGTTTCTGTACCATAAAGCAGCAACCTATCAATTCGCAAGAGAACAGCTCCAGAGGCCAGAGCTGGCACAGAGCGGAGACACTATGCTGGCTATATCTGCGCTTGCACTGACCGAGGTATGGATATCCTTGGCTAACAATCTATGCTAATCGGCCCATCAATACTGATGATTCGTGATCCAGGGCGCTATAGGGGAGCTGGACGCCTCGTCAAGACACTTGAAGGGCATTCAGTCTGCGGTGAAGGAGTGGAATAGAGTTGTCGACCCAGTGCCGACATTGCCTCAGAGAATGCTTAAGATGTTAGTTGGGTTGAAGGATCCTTGTGCCGACAAGATTTTTGCTGACATTTCTTCAGGGTCGGAGAAGGACTAAGAACCGGCAAAGCAGGCCAACTCGTGAACGTACCCGAATACCAGCCAACCTTCATGGCTCTCCTGTTTGCGTCGATATGGGATATCACAGCGCTGCCTCCGCGCGAAGCCCCAAGATACGGTTGGTGGGAAGATCTCGAAACACCAGCAGCCAGGCTTTGGCAAAATCACACCAGAGATCTCAACCTCAACTATGAGATTTCACGAGGTTTCAATGCGAGCCAATACGTACCACGAATCTTGAATGGCGACCCTAAAAGCAGCCGGACGAGTTTCATCGCCACCTTTTTCTATCTCTGTTCTGAGCTGGGCGACAAATATTTCGACGTAACCATGATTGACTGGCTCCTTGAACAACTCATAGATGATGTTAATGCGGGCGAAGAGCATCTCAAGATGAGCGAATGGACACAGTCACTCTGGTTATTTTGCGTACTGTTTGGTGCGTCTATAGCATTCACTGGCCGGGCCAATAACGTAATCGAAGAAAGACAGTTGAGCAAATGGCGAGGCGTTTATAGCGACAAGATGAGATTGGCTAGTCGAGAACTGGGCATCACAAGTTGGCAGTCAGCCCGGGCGATGTTGGCTGAGGTGGTGGGAGGGATAGACGGCGAATTAGAAAAGGGCTTAGAAGAGTTATGGAATGAGGGAATATCAGGAGAGACACCGGGCGAGAGCAGTGCAAGTCCAGCAGTGATCGAGCTGACAGAGTCCGACTAGGACATGCTTCGTCATCTCGACTGAGTTGGCATCTGACTGCTTGAAGATAGAGTGAGGGCAAGCCAGGTGATGTATGAATGCGAGCTATCATATATTTGGCGTTGGCTTTTTGTGGTTCAAGACAAACGAGTAGAGTTGATGAAATACCTAGTACCTAGAAGGTAGAAGTCGGATGGGCTGATGGATGGTAGAAGGAGGAAACACCAACTCATAGAATACAGAGAGTTTCCCTAGAACAAGAGCTGAAATTGAGAAACCCCCGTAGTTCTGACAATAGGAAATTCAAAGAGGGTTGAGGCAGTTGTGAGATGGAAGCCAGACATCACGTGGAGTCACGGGCCGTTTTCCGTTTTCCGTTTCTCCTTCCCTTCCAGCAACTTTCCAAGGTAGGAAAGACGGGGAAAGGGAGGGAGGGAAGAAGGCACGGATCGGCGCTCCCGTTGCAGAGTCAAATGGCCTAGGTACCCAATCGAAGCAAACTCAAAATCGGGGTGCTCGGACTTTACCATGATCCATCAATCAAACACCAACAACACATCAAGATTGTTTTCCTGCTTGAACTTCATCTCCTTTATTGATATGATTACTTGTATCAGTGAGTTTCGGCGTAGGCCGACCTGGTCAGTGGTTTCAACTTTCAAGGACAATGCTTCACCACCAACCATTTCTTAGACCAGACCATCTTATGACTCGGTTATACGGGGATTTGTCTTTTCGCCGTGTTTTCTCCTCTGTCATCGCGCCTCAGCCGCCTGATTCTCCATTTACATTTGCATTTCACCCATCCTTGACCGCAGTTGTGTCATATGCATGCCATGAGCGATTCGCTGGCCCATCCTGTAGCCCGCTTGCATTGTTTTCAGAGACTTTTAGAAGCCTACTAAAAACAAACCAAGACGTACCCCGCCTCTTGCGGTCTGCTGCATGAGCAATCACAGGTTGAAGATAAACCACCTGGGTGATATGCGGCATGCTCGGTGTGCCGTCTGTTGCATATTGGCTCACAGGACGTGATCTGGTTGGCAATGATCGCTTTGTTTAACCCACCCATGCTGACTTGGCCGAGGGTCACTTCTGATAATAGCGTAGCGGGCCATGGCCACGAAGACATGGCCAAATTCTGACAGAGACGATAATGGCAGACTTGCTCGTTGACTCGCGACTCGTAAATGCTTGAGGCTGTAGTGGAAGTGATCGTCAGGAGCCCGGCTTTGAGATACTTTGCGGCCCAATACGGAGACTGCTGCATCTGACACTAGTTTTATCCAAGAGACGGGTTACCCTCGACGATCAATCTCAGTAATTAATCTTTTTGCAACACAGGCGAAATGAAGATTTGGACGCAATCTCGGCCGACCTCTCATTTCCTCTTCCGCCGACCATGTTTCCTCACGTCTTTTCGCACCACATCCTCGTCCAACTTGGTTTTGCGCTCACGCAGCTGCAGTGATGCGTTGTTCAACAGCCATTATCCTTTCTTCCCATAGGTTAATGCTGGGTGATAGGATACGGACCAGGGTCTTATCTCCACCATGACCCATCCTAAATCAGGGAAGTTGACCAGTCGCTCGTCACTATGGCCCATCCCTTCTCTCTTCATCCCTGCAATAGCCCAACACACCGGTTTCTGCACTCTGAAATCACAAATGCCAACTCACTCCTGCGACCAGACAATGGCCGCGTTTTGCGGCAGTTACATGGATGGTGGAACCCTGTCGTGGTAGTAGGTCAGGCTTCTATTACAATAAAATCCGCAGGATCCCTCGTTGCCCAACGTTTCCTTCCTACTCCTCAATTTTCCTGCCCAACTCTCGCCTCTTACTACCCAACCAACCATTCGGCCTAGTCCTTCATAGACTACCAAGCCTTTCTACCCTTCTTTCTCATACACAACTATCAACGCTTTCAACCTTCCACCTGGAATTGAAAGCACCCCAATCATCCCAAGGATCCATCCTGTCGCGCAACAACAACAACTCGACAGATTGCCACTGGTCTGAACTTGCAAGACAACGTCCAACGTTGTTGTTTGCTGATCGCGAGCTCAATTTTGCTCCCCGTCCGAGGACACAATGACTGTTACTCTTGTGACACAGCCTGCTACTATGCACGCTTTCAAGAACTCTGACCTCGATGAGGTTCACTCGTTGTCCAGGTACTGTTTTTCTTAATCTTCCCTGGGGGGGTGCATTTGCTTTTTGAATCGTGTTGCGCGCAAATCATGTATACCGACAGTCTTGCTTCACTCTATCCAAGGATACCAAACCAGGAGACTACATCAAACACTCGACCCAAAGGACTTGTATCCCGGGACATCTTCTGGATCTCAAAGGACCTATACATGCCCATGGATATTCACGACAAGGAGCCACTGGATTTTCACTTCACTGGATCTGTCCGCCCGGACACGAATCAATAATATAATTTTACTGGCCAAGCGCCTTGTGAGTATTGCCCGCTTTTCAAATTGAAGACGACAGCTATTCGCCTGGATGTCAAACCTGGACTTTCATGGACCAAAGGGATTTCACTGGATATCAGGAGTGTCGACCCTAGGACAAAAGGACCCTTCATCTAAACTCATTTTCTGGAATGGACCTATCATGCGGATTGTATTTCGACAGGACTTCACACGACCCATGGGATCTCGCCTGGACTTTTGCTCCTTCTGTACCGCCTGGCGGTGTTAGATTCAAAGGTAGCATCTGGCTTAATGGCCGCGCAATCTAATTTGATTGTTTGATCGTGCAGCCGCACTGGACTTGTGCTCGTGGACACGAAATTGCTTTTCACTGGACGTTCTTTCTGCCGGACACTATAAAGACCAGGGATCCTAATGCTCAACCGACACCGGATTTTCCAACATCGACACTGCATCATGCTATGCCAACTTGTTTTGCTGCGATTACTTAGATTAAAGGCCTGGATTTTACAACACAACTCGAAACACTCGACCCAGTACTGGAATACCCTGCAGGATCCAATTTATGTGACTTGATTACTATGTTTTACGACCCTGCCTGGCTGGCTATACCAATGATCCATGGATGACCTGGAGGAATTCCGACAGAATGCAACACCTAATTATAGGTTATGCTTAACACTGTCATACTTGGTCTGTAAACTACAACTGTATCAGCCTAGTCTAAAAAGCTAACCTCGGAAATAGATTCAAAGTTGATTCAAGTCATAACTCATGCCTTGCTTTCATGTTTCTTTTGCTTTCTTTTGCTTTTCGATTTCGCAGAACGGCACACTGACCCTTCCCCAGCGATTTTAGCTTCTCTCAGCCATCACTGGCCCCCAACTCTGGACTCTTTTCTTTTTCTTCTCAAACAGAACCATCAGCGGACCTGTTGACAGGTTCGTCATGGGCCACGACAGTAGAAGGACCACAGAACTTTCAAGATTTCTCAGACAATGGATCCACCCATTCCGGAGAAGCCGAGGAGTTCATTTTCACATCTGGCCATGCTACTCCCCGAGGAACCAGGGTGCCCTCCCAAGGAAACTGGTCCACATCCAGGACTACCGCTTCAGTGACCCAAGGTGGACAAGCCATGTCCAGGGTGAGCTCAAGCAGGTCTAGCGGCTCCTCGCTATCACAATCATCACATCTGTCCAACATGGACTTCACAGGTAATGCTTCCGCTCTTCAGACTGGAACCCAGGCCGGAGCTACCATGCATGGAATTGATACTTGCCTCCTGGACCCTTCCGATGGTATCGCGAACCAGATGTACTGGCCCAGTTACTCTCTTGACAGTGGACTAAACGGTGATGCGACCTTCTCCCTTCCCGATCCCAGTCCCCTACATGTGGTTCCCTCGCACATGCAGCTCGGCCCTGATGTTTCCCTTGCCGAGAACTCTCCTCCTAGCCCCTGGGACTGCTTTTCTAGCTCCATTTCTCGATCATCTTCTCCCAACACTATTGAGGACCTGTGGTTCCCTAACCAGACCCCAAACTCCTCCCCACAGATCCAGTGCCAATCACCAAGGTACGTAATGCCCAGCCGCACAGTGACTCCTGATCCGGTTTCTTACCAAGTCGACTGCTCTAGCCTTGACCGGAATGTTCCCATAATCCCTGAGGATGCCAATGGAAAGACCATTTCCACATTCGATGAGCTTCCCGCTGCCACCTCTGCTTTCACTGGACCTCGACGACAGAACAGCGATGGTGAGTCCGCTCGGGACCACGATCTTTATAAGAAGGCCGCTCCATTTGAGGATGGACTTTACCACTGCCCATGGGAAGGACAGCCCAGCTGCAACCACCGACCTGAGAAGCTCAAGTGCAACTACGAGTAAGAAATCTTGATCCAATGTAGCAACACGCATGTATACTGACTTCACAAGCAAATTTGTGGATTCTCACCTGAAGCCCTACCGCTGCAAGGCTGAGTCATGCGAAGGCGCCCGCTTCTCGTCAACTGCTTGTCTTCTTCGCCACGAACGAGAGGCCCACGGACTCCATGGCCATGGCGACAAGCCTTTCCTTTGTGTATATGAGGGTTGCGAGCGAGCCGTCCCTGGAAACGGATTTCCTCGCCAGTGGAACCTGCGTGACCATATGAAGCGTGTTCACAACGACCATGGAAGCTCCAGCGGCTCACCCACAACTGGACCTGCTCAACCCGCCAAGGGACGTAAGCGCAAGACTGAGTCCACCGAGGCCCAGACTTTCAACAGCCGCAAGGCGACTGTCAAGTCGATGGCCCCTCCCCCGGAGCCCAAGGAGAACCTGAGACAGCCCCTTCTTGACCAGTGGATGGAGCACCGCAAGGCCGTGGAGAGCCTCATGCGAAGTCTGGTCAAACCTGAGGACACCCAGAATCTCCAACACATCGGAACCATCCAGAACAGCCTCACCTCCATGATGAAGCTTACCAGCGACCTCAATGCCATGAACAACCCTGGAAACACCCTGGTTGGCACTGGCTGAATGAATTGTAAGTTGTAACCTGGATATATGAACCTGGGCAAAACTGACCATTTTCTTCTAGATATGCGAGTCTTGTCTGCTACCGAAAAACACCAAAATTGATATGTGCAAGTGCACAGGCAGAGATAAGAAGTCCGTCTAGTATAGAGACAATTCTGAATCTCCAAGACGTCCCAAGGACCGGGCAAATATGCCCATGATACACGGGACAAGGATATGTCCAGCTCTGTAGACTCCCCCCCTAGGAACGGATGCGCTACATTACCACCGGAATTCATCAATCCAAGGGTGCGAGCCATGGATGTCAACCCAAGGATTGCGCCACCATTGCGCCAGGATATAACGGAGTCCCGTTTACGGGAACAACATGAATGACTTGAAGAGTCGAATTGAGGAAGAAAGGATATGGGGGACGCCGAGAGGAGGAAAGCAGATAGACTGATCATTCTGATATAAGTTTGATACATGCTTCACAGACAACTACAACAGTAACAGATGGCCCTTGACAACAGGAAAGGGTAGCAGATTAGACACTTTGTTTGGGAGGATTTTTGATATTGATAGTACCGCTGCAGATAGGATTTGAGTTCAATCGAGTTTGTTTATGAAATGAGCTCTTTATTACTGATTCAATATGAGATTAACTTAAGAAGACACTCTGGGGTAGATTATGGTCTGGCGTGGTTATTTTAGATGGTTCGACGACATTCATGGCCCGACTAAATGACTATGAGATGTACTGGAGACTCATTCTATGTATCCGTGTAAAAGGCTTCAGCACCAAAGATTCATTGAGATGCATCTTAGATGAGATATCAGAGGCTGGGAGTGAAAGTTGCATTTTTTTTTTCCCCCCCTCGGAAGAAACAGGGCTAGAGTCTCCGATGCTAGATCGTGGACGTAGTGAATGCAGCTCTTTTGTTTAACAGGGGATGGGATTCTTTAGCTGTATCTGTGGCTGTGTATCATATCTCCTTCACCGAGACTCAGAGTTATTACTTTAGAGAGGTCAATGCCGATTTATGGTATGACAACCGTGGTGAATAGCTCCGAGATATCGTCGGCTCGGTCACGGTCTCGGTGGTTTCAGTTCCATCTCGTAGGTTGTTAGTGGAGGCCTATGGTGGTTGTAAGGGTCCTGGAGCCTCCACTATGACGCTGATGCTCCAGATCAGCAAAAACAACGGTACCATATTGATTGGGTACCTGAGGGAATCATCTGGAAGTTTTCGTTTTGTCGTGTAATAGCGAGTCACGTTACTGGATGGCAAGAGACGGACCAGTGGATGAAGGGGAGAAACGGAAGAGCGTTGCATAATGGGAGGTTTAAGCTCCGAGGCCGGCCGTAAGTGAGAGCGTCAAGCTGTTGTTGTAAGTGATGGATGTTATCCTAGTGCTGAGATGCCTACAAAGACAGTAAGTATAAGCATACTGTTCTTATGTCCCAGAAATAATATGGTACGATTACATTAAACTATATGTCTCGTTATCTCCTAAATCCAAAACTGAACCGATTAATCCATGTTCTCGTTGTCTGTCGATAATTCATGACCTGACTTGGTTGGCCTGAGCGGCCCAAATTAAGCACAACCTACCCACCTTAGACGTAGACGTGTGTAGGTAGCTGATGAGCTACTAAATTTACTGAGGGACTATTTACGCAGCTTTCCCCAACCCAAAATATCACCTCTCATTCTTCTTTATCTGCCTCAATTTCTGCTCACTGATACCTATCTACTCTATTACCTCATTGCACATCAATTCATCATCATGGCTCGCAAGTTCTTCGTCGGCGGCAACTTCAAGATGTAAGCTTTTACCCCGCCATAGCAATCTGCTCTGCTCTGTTCTATTCAGCTCGATCGATTTTCTTGCTGCCCCTCCCCCTCCATGAAGCAAAAAGCCGCAGATGTTTTGTTCAAGTTACAAAAGCTTACATTGAATCTCTAAAGGAACGGCTCCAAGTCGTCCATCAAGGAGATTGTCGACAACCTAAACAACGCTGATCTCGACAAGAACGCTGGTACGTCATTCTTCTGTTCCCCTCCCCCGCGCATCCCAGCTTCTCAACAGAGCCCCTCACACATTTCGCTGGAAGAACGTCCACTAACACGCTCTTAGAGGTCGTTGTCGCTCCTCCTGCCCTCTACCTCCCTCTCGTCCGTGAGACCCTCCGCAAGGACATCGAGGTCGCCGCTCAGAACGTCTTCAACAAGCCCAACGGTGCTTT
The DNA here is from genome assembly GCA_002980475.2 of Fusarium beomiforme. NCBI lineage: Eukaryota > Fungi > Ascomycota > Sordariomycetes > Hypocreales > Nectriaceae > Fusarium > Fusarium beomiforme. The sequence continues at coordinate 20,230 of PVQB02000276.1, forward strand.
TACCGGCGAGATCTCCGTCTCCCAGCTCAAGGACAGTGACATCAACTGGGTTATCCTCGGCCATTCTGAGCGTCGTGAGATACTCGGCGAGTCTGACGATACCATCTCCTCCAAGACAAAGTACGCCACCGAGAACGGCCTCAAGGTCATCTGGTGCTGCGGTGAGACCCTCCAGACCCGTGAGGCTGGCAAGACCATTGAGTTCGTCTCCAAGCAGCTCGAGTCGCTCAAGTCCCAGATCTCCGACTGGACCAACATTGTCATTGCTTACGAACCCATCTGGGCTATCGGCACTGGCAAGGTTGCTACCACCGAGCAGGCCCAAGAGGTCCACAAGGCCATCCGTGACCTCCTCCGTGATGTCAGCCCCAAGGTTGCTGATGAGACCCGAATCCTCTACGGTGGCAGTGTCAACGAGAAGAACTGCGGCGAGCTCTCCAAGCAGCCCGACATTGACGGTTTCCTCGTTGGTGGTGCTTCTCTCAAGCCTGCTTGTAAGCCTCACACCCTCTTTTTTATAGGTTTATGCTAACCAATATGATTAGTCGTCGATATCATCAACGCTACCAAGCAGTGAATGCACCAATTCAAAAGTAAGAAGTCTTATTCCGTTAAGGGGTTGATTCCTTGGCATGAGAGCAGATAGATGATGAATGAAACAAAGAATGATTATACCCATGAATAATTCCATGACCCATTGGCATGAAAAAGGCTTGCCTCAAGAGATGATGTAACTTCCACCATTGAAAAAAAAATCTTAAGGGAACATAGATGTGCAGCGAGCGGTGAAGACGTGAAGCAGTTGTTCATTGAAGATATAGAATTTATATCTTTAACCTAATGGGATCTAGGCATTCTAATCATAGCCATGGAAGTATCATAGATCAATATATTCAATGGCATGCAGATGTCTGTTCTGTCCAGAGACTTAATTCTGAAACTTCTATGGCTATCATTGGAATGCCTAGATCCCATTCATTTCTCTTTTCATTCATGCTCCTACTACGGTGGAGATCTTTCTATAAATCGTACATATTTCCTCGTAACCCAATGCTACAAGCAACCCCAATAGTTATTGTTTACAAACATGTATACGCACAAAAAAGAATACAATCGTAGAAGCCAGTATTTTAAACAACCATTCCCTTTCCGTGGTATGGGGACCAGACACCACGCACACTTGGTTGGCTGCTGTTAACAGCTTTGTTGTAACGCTTCAACTTCTCTCCACTGGCATCACGCAATAACTCGGCCTTCTGAAGGATCTCGTATGGTGATAAGTTTCGGACGCATATAGGCTTAGTTCGACCGTTGATGTAGTGACCGACAACGACGGGATGCTTTCCTGGTCGGGGAGAGATAGAGAATTCGACTTGGGGATTGGCAGCGGCGAACTTTGGGAGAAGAGACTTGATGAAGCCACTGTAACTAGGTTAGACGATGCTTCAGAAAGACGAAGGGAGACCGGGTTGTTTAACATACTTCATGCCCTTGGAGCTACCAGCCCAGTCACAGTAGTAGAAGTCCAACTTCTTGCACTGGAGGATAAATGCGCCGAGGCCATTCTGCCAAAGTCAGCACGCAGCCCCCCTAAGTAACGGGGAATTGACCATACCTGGCCCTTTGCTATTTGTCTTATCGCCTTGACAGTCATTTCTGTGTATGCGTATCAAATACTATCATGATCCGGCAGCAGCTAGAAGGAATTGAATGTTGGAAGGCTATCATCAGAAAATTAGCTCGCCGAATGTCCCACAATGGTTTAGCGTATAACGGAAGAATATCGGCTGACAGAAAGTCTCGGCCGCTCCCTCCCAGGCACCATTCGAGTCCAGGAAGTCTCAAGGATTAATTTCCCCCACAAACGAAGGCGCGACAACTTCAATTAAGCGTCGCCCTGTCTTTGGCTTCTTTGTCTATCCTTCATCGTGAACTCAGGCTCGCCTATTCATTCTCGGTTAATAACTTCATATATCGCTCCTTTTCATTCCGTTCGACTCGAAATAGTGCCATGACCGACAAGCTCCCCCCTAACTTGCTCGCGCTCTTCGCGGCGCGACCACCTCTACGATTCCTCGACCCGCCCGACCATGCGCCTCAAGATCGTAGGACAGCGCCCATCAGCGGTGTCGCCCAGTATCTTCCGGAGCTTCAGAAATACAAAGAGACTGATGTTTACCACCCTACTGAAAGTTGGCTTCAAGCTCGCGATCGCAAGAAGCGAGAGAAGAAGGAGAAATTGGAGAAGCTCCTCCGAGAAGCGCCCGATCTTCGTCAGGACACCCAGACATTTTGTCCCATCACATATGCTAACATGGCTCACAGATAAGCCAAACGAGGACCCCAACGTTCGGGGCGATGCGTTCAAGACTTTGATGGTTGCGCGTCTTAGTTATGATGCTGATGAGAGAGATCTCGAGAAGGAATTCGGTCGCTATGGCCCCATCGAGCGCGTATGCAAATACCATGAAAGCATCGTACGACCAGGACTGACGATATCACAGATCCGTATTGTTACCGATACTCACGCCCACGAGAAGCCAAATAAGAAGAAAAAGCCCCACAGAGGCTATGCTTTCGTCGTATTTGAACGAGAGAAAGATATGCGAGGTAAATATAATCCCCTTTCCCCTCTGACTAGCCATTTGTTTTCTTCCCTGGATGTACCTTATGAGTTGTGGCCCTCAAGCTTGCCCTTCTCACGAAGTATATGCGAGACATCAAAGGGCCCTCAAGCGTGCCCGTCTCTGCTTCTTCCTTTTCTTTTGTCAAACCCGTTCAGCACACAAGGTACTATTTAGGGTAAGATTGACTGACACCTGCGCCATTCGGCGCAACTACGAGCAGCGGCCTTGGATGCTTGCGATGGCATGCGTATCAAGGATAGACGTATAAAGGTAGATGTCGAGCGAGGCAGAACTGTTAAGGGCTGGAAGCCTCGGCGTCTTGGTGGCGGCCTCGGTGGACGAGGCTATACTAGAGCTATGGCCGCTCGTCCCATGGGTCCTGGTGGCTTTGGCGGCGGCGGTTTCCGTGGTGGTTTTAAGGGTTTCGACGGTGGACGCGGCCGCGGCGGCTTCAGGGGAGGGTTTGGTGGCCGTGGAGGAGGCTTCCGAAGCGGCGACCGAGGTGGTGACCGAGGCGGCTATAGTGCACCTAGCGATGCCCCGTCTGGCCCTGGATTCGACCGCAGAAACGGCGGCGGCTATGGTGACCGGGACCGTGGCGACCGAAGGGGTGGTGACCGAGGCCCCGGTGGGTATGATCCTCGTAGCGGTGGTCGCTCATATGACGACAGACACGGCGGCGGCCATCGTGACGGTGGCCGATACGGCGGAGAACGCGAGAACCGACGCACCGGAAGCAACATGGAACCCATCGGCGGCCGACGAGAAGGTGGGTATCGCGAAAGGGACCGAGACTACGACAGACCCCGTGACGACGATGGTGGCCGAAAGCGTGGCTATGACGGCGGTTACGAAGATCCTCGAAAGTTGCGCCGTTATTAACTGAGTAACTCTCCATGGCCTTTTGTGGTGGGTTGCCGGTCTCCTTCCAGTCATTAATTCAGACCCCTTTTCCACCAAAGGGTAAGCACACCATGATCACCAACTACGAAACTCGGGCAATCTGGATTATACTATACCAGTCGTTTGAGGTATCATCCTCCGGTCCATCCATATGGATTCAGGTTTTCGCAACGTGTCAGGTAACCTTTCTATGTATTCTACTTGTTTTTTTGGGAGTCGGGGTAAAGTTCGGAGGGCAGTTCGATGGTAAAATGGCCATTACATGCTGCATAAGGGTAAGACTCAGTGATCTACTCTGTACTGACCCCCGAAATGTCGCCTAGTCCGGCTAAGAAGGCCAGCTCTGATGTATAACTTAGGAGTTTTCATGTTCAATAACCGTTTAGAAAAAGAACCGGATATTGTGAATGTTTTGAAGTACGTATTGTCATTCGGGCGGGCCTATTGGTAAAACATGATGCCCTTCCATATCCCATGGCCCTCAACGCCGAGATCCCATAAAAAATTTCATGCTGGTATCAGTCATTCAAACAGAAGATGTTAAACCCAACGTCTAGCACCTTTTTCTATGCCTCATCGAAGGCTCGTCTAATTCTCATCCATAGCGTTGGGGTTAACCTCTGTCACCTCAGAGCTAGCAGCGTTCCAGTATCTAGAGCATATTAGTTCGTGTTCTTGATGCGAGTCGATGCTTTCAAAGGGATCCAAACTTACGCTAACACCTTGACTTTGAACTCACTCAAGCACACATCGAAAAGCTTGAGCAGTCTTGTCTGTCGTGAATCCAGAACATCACCCTCTTTGCAAACAACATACTCCTCGCCTTGACCAGCCTCATCGCCGAGGACGACACGGCCCTTGACCATACGGGTAGGGACACCAAGACGTCGCAGCTCAGGCTCAATGGTGTGCTCGAGGGGAACATCGTGCTCGGCAGGAACCTCACCAGCGGTAGCGTAGACAACACCAGTAGGAATAGAGAAATCGCGGGTGGCCACAGCGCCGGCGCGGGCAAAGTCGACAGGAGCGAGGTTCTCAAAGTAAGAAAGGATTTCTTCGGCAGGACGGTTGGTCAAAATCAGGCCGACGGTACCAGTCAAATAACGGCTGAGGTCCTCAATTCCAGGAGCGATGGCTTCCTCAGGGGTCTGGCCGAGGGCCTTGGCCATAAGCTTTGTCTTTCCGAAGAAGAGGCTATACAGAATTAGTTGCGTCCGAGAGGCTTACATGGAGAGGCATTACCGGCAGTCAGACAGCTCACGTCGCACGTCCTTGAGATGGTTGTTTCGCATGTTATCGACGCTGAATACAAAACAGTTCTGGTACTCGGGGACAGCATCGCGGATATTCTGGAAAAGCTTGTCCTTGTTCTCGCGCGTCTTCTTGGAGACCTGAGTGAGGTGGACGACCTTTGCGCGCTTCGACTTGGGCATTTTGGCGGTATTATTTGCTGATGATGAGGTTCTACAGGTGATTCGATAAGGGGTGAGGTCGAAGGGCGACGGAGAACTACGAGTTTAGGTTGGTGGTTGTGGTTTGAACGGGACTTGAGATCTCAATGCCTGGTACAGTCTAGAAGGCAGCGGCTGTCCACTGGATTTTTTACTTTTTACGATAAAAATTTCGAATGGACGAGCAACCTATCTTATCAGTTGACCCCGCAATTTTACTCACCGAGACAAGGGTCCAGTCGCTCACCTAGGGTGTACTAATCGGGTAATTTCTGGCAAGATCAATAGAATTGAACTAAATCATCTTTGGAAAATTAGCCATTATTGCTGCAAGTTAATCAGTTTAGCTATTGGTTTTACGAGGGAAATGGTAACACAAACCTCAAACTTTGAAAGACCACCTTGCGTTATGATACTGGATGGATCAGGTTGAAGGGCTGGTACTAAGGCGGCCAGATGTGGTGAAAAGGGAATAACAAATAAACCCAGTTAACCCAATCAAAGTTGTGTTCCTTAGTGCTACATTATGAGCTTTTTGAGCAGAACACAGAAATAAGTCGAGTGGGATTATAAGTGTAACTTCAGACAGTTATTCTAGGTATCAAGCGAGGCATGGAAGTAACTGAGTGGTCCTGTTGAACTTGTCTTGCTTCAGTTGACCATGTTTGTGGAAAATTCTACCAGCATTAGATATGAAGCTATCACGAAAAAGCAAACTTGATATAATAGAGGGTCAATGAGCGAAGAGCTAACTGAGACGTTTAACGTCCGATACCACACCAATAATTTCCTGTGCAATAATGCGTCGACAGGGTCGTATGCTAGAACGCTACATGATGCTGACGTGAAGATCCCTGAAAAACCAGTGATATAGTTGAGATACCCCGAAAAGTTTGGGTGAGTCTGATCCGAGCCAGTTCCATGGCTGTCAGTCTACATATTGCATTTTATGACCATTTCTTCATTTGTATAACCACGAGCTGCGCAGCTGATGCTTGCAGTCGAGTCTCTCAAAGCTTGGCGTCTTCGGGAAAACTATGACACTTCCCGTTCCGAAGACAGACAGAATCGTGGGAAAGAGCGAAAGAGAACAAGACAGATGACGCACAGACCACCTTCTAGTTCGAGTAGCGTAGAGCTCCGAAGTCGTTTTCTCACTGGAGCCACACAAACACATCACACACTGTCCAAACATCTCTTTCATCCCAATTGCAGAGCCCCGTCAACAGTTCGACTCCTCCCCTCTCCCAACCCTTCTCCATCTCAACTCCAAGCTAATTGAAGCTCTACCTCTCTCCACTATCTTCTGCGTTTCTATCCTTCAAAGTCCCCCGACTCTCGAGCTCTTCTCGGATCCGAAGTTCGACCTTGCCACCCCTCACGCCTTTGCCTTCCAACCACGAACCCTCGACTCTATTTTGTCATCAGGCTTGCCCTATTCTGCTTGCTTCGACTCGATTCAACCCAACCCCCTCACTTCAATTTCGGCCGAATACGATCGTCCTCTCGAGTTTGAACTCTCAGCATCAGGCTCTGTTTCTTTGACATTTTCACGCCCTCGTTCGACCCGTTTCCGCGACACAGAGCTCGCCGGTTGCGCACCCAACCTAATTTTCGCTCCCGCAACGTACCCGTCATATTAAACTTCACATTACAACACACAGCCATCATGGCCTCCAACGGTAACTTCACCCAACAGGATCAGTACAAGGAATCTGCCGACCAACAACAAACAGCTCCTACCACCACTGCTGCTGATGGCTCTGCTACCGCTGCCTCGTCTGCCACCAGTAACCCATCTAAGGATGAGGTTGGCTGGTATTTTGTTGAACAATTTTACACCACCCTGAGCAAATCCCCCGAGAAGCTTCACGTACGTTACCTTAAGCCCTTGACATGCTTGTTCTATACTGACAAATTATATAGCTCTTCTACGGCAAGCGCTCACAATTCGTGTGTGGTCGTGAAGCTGAGGTTGCCAAGGTCTCTGTTGGCCGACAGGTATGTTAAGACGGCCATAAAGAGCATTTTAATAAGTTGCTAACAGAGCAATAGGACATCCAAGAACGTATCAAGAACCTAGACTTCCACGACTGTAAGGTCAGGATATCCAATGTTGACTCGCAGGCATCTTTCGAAAACATTGTCATCCAAGTCATTGGCGAGACTTGCAACAACAACAAAGCACCGCGGAAGTTCGTTCAGACCTTTGTTCTCGCCCAGCAGCCCTCCGGCTACTTCGTCCTCAACGATATTCTGCGATATATCGATGACGAGAGCGATGATGAGTCTGCTGCCTCCGAGGAGCCTGCTGAGGAGCCTGCCGCTCCCGCTGCTGAGGAGCCTGCTGGCCCAGTCGAGCCTGAGGCTCCCCAATCTGTCGAGGAGACCAAGGAGGAGGCTCCCACCCTCGACCCCGAAGCTGTTGACCAGAAGCTTGAAGAGGTTTCCACTTCTAAGGACAGTGTGGCCCTTAATGGCAGTACTACAGAGGAGGTTGATGAGGCTAAGGCTCCGGAGACCAAGCCTGAGATTCCTGCTGAGACCGCTGACGAGGCTGCCAAGGAGGTTGCTGAAGAGGATGTCAAGGAGCCCGAGAAGCCCAAGGACCCCAGCCCTACGCCCGTCTCCAAGCCTGTCGCTGCTCCCCCTGCGGCTCCCGAGAAGCCTGCTGGTCCTCCTAAGCCGATGACCTGGGCCAGCCGAGTTGCCGCTGTCGTTCCCAAGCCTGTTGTTCCTCTTCCTAAGACTACCACTCCTCCCGTGAGCCAGAGCCGCGCTCCTGCTCCCGCTGCTGCTGCTGCTGCTGCTGCTGCTCCTACTTCTCAGCCCGCTGCCGCTCCCGTCGCCACCGCTAACGCGCCCGCCACCGAGGCTGCGGCTAAGGATACAGCTGGATGGCAGACTGCAGGCAGTGACTCAAAGCGACAGAACCGACCCCAGTCTGTTTCCGGACCTCCTGCTGCCGATAAGGAAAGCACCACAGCATATATCAAGTTCGTGACGGACAAGGTTCAAGAGGCAGATCTTAGAAACGCCTTGGCTCCTTTTGGCGAGTTGAAGACCATTGACATTATCCGCCAGAAGGTATGTTTATATCACCTACTATGACACGACCGTTTAAGCTAACATGATACAGAACTGTGCCTTTGCTGAGTTCAAGACCCCTGAAGGCCCCAAGGCTGCGGTTGCTGCCAACCCTCATACCATCAACGGCGAGACTATCGTGGTCGAGGTCCGCCGAAAGACAGGGCCCAACAACGCCGGTAGTGGCTCCAGTGGCCGAGGCTCTGTGTCAGGACGTGGCCGTGGTGGCGGCCAGGGCCCTCGAGGCAACTTCTCTGGTCAGAACCGTGGCCGAGGCGGTGCCCCTCGCGGCCGTTTTGGTGCCCAGTCCCAGAATGCTTAGGCAATAGGAACTGGTATTTATATTGTGGCCGAGGTTAGACTAACTCGACCTGAAGGTTCTGGAGCCACCAGGATATCAAACCGAAATAATCACAACTGATCTATGTGATATCCATAACCATTATCAAGCATCAACACAAGGGGACGACGACGGAAAACAAGCTCAGTAGATGGTCAGATGAAGGGCAAGGGAGCGGAGTTTGGTATTCCCTTTTGGAGGAAGGATGGAGTTGGGAATTTGGAGTCATATTTGTTCGTTTTTCAGTTTCGGTGGTTTGCGCGCTGCATCTGCATCTGATCCTCTCAGCCGGCGATTGGGTTACGGATTTCAGCGAAAACGGGGAAAGGTCCTAGGCTGGGAGCTTTGGTTTGGCATCATTACTTTCTAATGACCGTGTATATTCTCACAAAAGCGAACGGACGGGCGATAGAGGTGGTAGTACCCGGATGGGCAGAAGGACATCGGATGGGTATACTAACGAAGCAGTGACAGTTGACAGGTAGTGGAGGAGAGTCTAGGCCTTTGATGAACGATCGACCTAGAGGGACCATGTTCTGTACTTTTTACTGTGCAAGTAGGAATGATCAGTACCTTCTGGTTTCCAATGTTTAAGTTGAACTACAACTGCAGAATTTTCATCGGCGTAACGTAGCATGTTGAAGATCCAGGACATGAGGGGCCTGACGGTGATGATATCCAGTATCGGTCTAGAAGGTCCCGTAGAAGCAATGTTGCTTTCTTATGCGATGATATCCGAAGTTAAGCTTGTAGGGCCTCGTGAATCAAACAAGTCGAACGGTTCGTCGCATGAGAAATTGTTATTGTCGGCTAAGGTTCTTTTGTAACAGGAGAAAGCATTGACAAAAGGCCAAGGCAGTTACTGGGGACTTTTGGTCAGGAGAGGATACCGGTGCGTAATAGTTACTGTGAAAAGAAAACAGATCTTGAATCTATCGACGGTCAAGGCTGCACGTGTTCTGCAGTAGGCACCGCGATTTCATTCTATCCTTTCGGTTCGTCGGAGACTATCCCGAATGGCCAGGGCGTGTCCTATTATTGTACATATTCCGGACACGCCGCCGCCCGCATACATAATGGATGAATGACATGGGGAAACAAAAGGTTCCCCGGGTATTTCTGCGACCTTCTCAAAAGAGACCTTCAAGGAGAAAAACAGCCAATATTGTGCGAGGGAGAATTTCTGGCAATGGGACGATGGAAGCAATGTCTTTGCCGAAAGATCCGGGAGTATCATTATTATTCTCCTCGACGATCAGTTTACTATGCTAATATCTGAGACGGCGGCTTGAGCTGATCACATTTTCGTCGGCTTTGTTTTAGGGGTGAAGGTTGCAGCCAAGACGGAGAGGATCTTCCATGGCGAGCTTGTCTGTGAGCTTGTAGGCTTGGTTTACGATACATGAATCACGTATGCATCCAAAGTCACCTCTACTAATTAACTTGAATCTTGTGGATGGAATGTTTGTACATACGAGGCTCGACTTAAAACTCCGTCGATGGAACTTTTTAGGATCAGGTTCCTTGCTCAGCAAGACAAGGAAAAGATCGGCATAGAGCCTGAACTTATCAGAATTGCTTACAGGCTCTCGGGGGAATAATTACCGTGTGATTTGCGTGATCGTCCAGAAGCAATTCGACTGCCGGCGTCACAGCTAGAATTAGCAGGAATCCAACCTCCCCTTGCCAAGTCATCAAACACTCTCACTGCATAATGAGTAGATTATCTTGATCATCAAACGTCACACCAAAGAAACCGCTTGCGTGTGCTCTCCCCCGCAACAAAGCAATGCAACATTGATCGTGATAGTACTAGTTGTCATTCGGCCCTGTTCCAGGTTCTTGTGTGCTGAATACTGTTGTATACTACATTGGGAACGCAGTGGACAGTAAGACGGAAAGTTTCAAACGGAGATGGTCCGGAAATGTTGCACAACCCGCGCGGGCCGCTCTAAGATATTCTATTGACAATGGTCATTGGGTCCATCGTAGAAAGAAGAGGGGTTGCAGTGTGGTCCATGTATGATGATTTTAATAATTCGTTGAGAGTTTGTAGTCGCTTCGCATTTTTTGAGTCCGAGTATGAGTCGACCTGTTCACAAATGATTCGTCAAGTCAGTCCGCATGAAACACGCAAACCGATTTACATGTAACAAGCAATGAAATGTCACGATGGCTGACTATGAATAATAGAATAGCAAGAAATCCCTATATAGAATAATAGTGTGGGGCTCTTTATGATTCAAAGGGAAAAAAAAAGACACCGAGTAGAGAAGCCTGACCCCAGACATAGTGAGGGTCCACTATCAAAGGTGCCAATGCTGGTATCAAAAGTTCCTTTGATGGAACGCCTGAAGAGCGATGAGGTAAGCTGTTCTGTAGAAAAAGATACGTACCCTTGTGTACCTTACTCCAGTGAGTTCCCAGGAGTCTGGTTCGCTTTTGACGAGCGAATCAGCAGCCGGATTGAAGTATTATTCATCGAAACGGTAACAGGGCACTTTTGTAACGGAACAAGGTGCCGTTTTCTCTGCTGGTTGGTTCATGTCCTACCTGCTCTCCTGTAATGCGGCGTCTCGAATTAATGAAATGAGAACCGAAAATATCTTGACTGTGAAAGGACTTTTGTGCCAGTTGTACAAGTAAACCGTCCTATCAATCAAGAGAATGACTTGCATGTCTCGTGTTTAAGCGATGAGCTCCGGCCGGATATTGAAATCGAGACCCGGCCGAGATATCGATTGTGGCTTATGTACGTTGAGTAGATTAGTCCGTATCGAGGCTTGAACTCTATCGGGCGCCTCTCTCGATTCACTGATGGCATTTTTGACTGTTGAAAACGGCAACTACCATCGGACCAAGACGGACTATAGGGACATAGTCTAGTGGCCGAAAGAGGGTTGGGCTGATTATCATAATATCAAACATATACTTCAAGGTTAAATTCATACCACGTAGTAAAAGCTTCCATTGGCAGCGGAGAGAAAGTCTCTCAGGCAGGTTGTGTGCCGGTTATCCGTCACCCTTTTGTGACCTCCCCGACCGGGACTAGCGAGAGAGGGTGGGGCCGTGTGCTGCAACTTCCTCGTCCGGTTCTGTGGGCTTGTGAGACCCTAGTTCGCGCGGGACCTTTTGGCGGGAAGGTGGTCCTTTTGAACCTGCAACATGCGGCTACCATTGAGAGTCCACTCACTGAAGGCACAGGCACAGAACAGGACAAGCATGCCATGCCATGTATCGTGCTTTCCCGGAGCCGGGGGTCTTTTATCGATCAGGGTGCTCTTTCCCCGACGTCTGCTGTACCTACACTACAGTACCTACCTTACCCAGTACAGTATTATACACTGCCCGGCTCTGCGGAGTCGAATCGAAGCGATAACCACGCCTTGGAAAGAAGAGGAGAACCCTGGACTTGGCACCACCAACGACATCTTGCACTCTTCATCATCACGACATATTCAAGGCCAACAATAGAACCTTCAAAACAGAAATATAGGGCCTTACACCAAAATCTGAAAACGATATCCACTAGCACAGGCGAGATCGGCAGTCAGCGCGGAAATCCGGCGCATTTAGTACTGTCAACACTGCTGTACTTTCATGCGCTCTTCAAAAGTGCGGATCGCATCACATCCGCGCATCCCACAGCCCGGCCGAGACAAAAGGCCAATCAAGACTCTGTCGCATCAGATCCCAAATGTGATTGTCCTGACTTACTCGATTTAGGCGAAATCGCTTTTCTCGAAAAAATACGGTAGCGTCTGCTGCAACAGCGCCAGCAGCCTCATCTCGCCACTCTGAGCCTGTGCCAGCGTTTTGGTCCACGCTCCTCCATACCATTCCCACACCCTCGCGTTTCTTCGAATTCTGGCTACCGCTCCACTCTCTCATCTGAATCCTCCCTCAAAGCTCGGTTCAACGTGGGCCTTTCGAAACGGCTGACGTCGCTTTGCTCTGGTTTGGTCACCGTTTCCCTGACCTTACCATTGATCCTAGCCACCCCGAACAAAAGAGCCGCCGCATTTCCATTCCTCTTCCATACCCCATCGAAGCTGGACGGAGGCACGCCTGGTTTGGGCCCTACCAGCATCCCATCCCGTTGGACCCCGTCTTCCAGCTCGACTCACACCCCCCTCGCCTCGATCCACGATCCTCTCCTCAAACTTACGAACCCCTGCGTGCGACCTTCTTTCACGACAGATGCTTCTCTGCGTGGATCCATGCTGACTGTTCTGATCCTCTCACCTACGTCTTCTGTTGGCTCGCTCCAGTTTCTTTCTCCAAACCTCTCCACACAACCTCAGCGGGTCGGAATGATCAACCTCCTCAGTTCACCGTCCTCTATGGAGACTCCTATGGCCAATGCTCGTTGAGGTTCACGCCCCCGGACGACAGAGTCACCCCGTGAGCCTTTTCTGTTCCGTATCGGCCGGTCGTGGGGCCCTCTCCGACTTCATATAAGTCCAATCTTCCTCCAATGGACCTACGCAGGGCCACGGCCGAGGACGATGAATCATCAACGACCGCTCCTACGTCGCCGCCACTCAGGCGGCGTGTATCGATGGAGGAGGACCTCTACTACCAGCGTGTCATGACAAGTCCGCGTCGACCCTCCCAGCCGCCTCCATACCAGCAACAGCGAGATCCGCCGCCGCCGACAACGTGGAATACCTCCCATGATGATGGGAAACGTTTGGAGAAGGGCAAGGACCTCATGACTGGTGGGGGCGGCGAAACGCAGCTTCATCCAGATACAGGAAAAGAAAACCTCCCCGACTATAAGAACTCAATATTTTTGGAGGGCGTATTTGACAAGAAACACGAAATCGAAAACTTGATAAAGAGGGCCGAAGATCGTCAATGGTATCCAGTTCATGTTTGTTTGAATGGGACTGCACTTAGCATATATGGAACCAAAAAAGCATGGAGTTGGGGTAGAACACGCAGTGACGGACCATCGGTTGACCCGGATAATCCTCCATGGGTAAAGAGAGGCAAGCTCGAGAAGACGTATAGCCTCTTGTATGCGGATGTCGGTATTGCCGCTGACTATACGAAGTAAGCTATCATAATGTTGGGACGTAGGGTCGGTGTTTGTTAACAAAATCCAGGAGGCGATATACCATCCGTGTTCGAGCAGAGACGGACCAATTTCTCTTGTGCTGTATCGAGTTGAGCACATTCAACAAATGGCTTGAGGGTCTGTTCGCAGCTATCGATATTGCTCTACCCTTGGAAGACCGAGATTTCCCACGGGATATGTCTATTCCCCGAATACAACGAATCCGTTGGTTTCATGGCCAGACACCAACAGCCACAGCTATCGACTTGTCAGAGTTAGGCATTGAGGGGGGACCTGAAGAAGTCTCTGCGACAACAAATGAGTCTCTTCCATCAACGCCACCCTTGCGATTAGCTCCAGAATCCCAAACCAGGTTAGAACCTGAAATTGAGGTTGAAGGAGATGAAGAAGAGGTGGTTGAACCCCCTCCACGAATAGATCTGGCCCGTCGTCTCAGCACAACGTCATATAACAACATGGGCATTGACCCTGTCGACGGAAAATGGATACCTGAACATCAGTGGTCGAGTGCTCATGACTTGCTGTACGCCAAGCTCTGTTACAGCAACCTCCTGTTCAGAAGTCCCCGCAAAACACCATACATCATCAGCAAGGGCAAGAAGTTCTATGTTGATTGGACGACAGGCCGGATGGCCAGGGTCCTCCCGCCTGCCTATGGTGAGATCGACTACTTTGGGGCTTGGCAAACGGTTCATACCGAAAACAGACTCATCTAAGTTCTTGGCCAAATGGATACGCCCTCTTACCACCCTCATATCAGCCTATCTCATCATTATTACATACTACTCGAGTCGACGACTATTTTCTTACCATTTACACTACCGGACTAGTCACATCCCCTCAAGACGACACACATCTAACCTATCATGATTTCATACTACAACATATACAACTAGATCACCTATCATATCATGTCACATGCGGACCTACATATTCTTTGTCCTCATATATCTTACTTTATAGCAGTACATATTTTTTTCTGCATATCTGGCGCATGGAAGGCTGCGGATTGCATCAGCCGATGATGATAGGGGCTTACGATCATGGAACGGAGTTTGCATGTCATTTAATTTCATTTATTGCTTGATTAGATCCTCATGCTTTTGACATGGAGGACGCTACACGGCATGGGTGTTGGCGAGTCACTCCCTCGGCCCTTTGGTTTTTGGCGTAGGTGGCCATGGCATGCTTTTCCATATCAACGCATTATATGCGTCTGTAAAGATGGCGCTGCCTGTATATAGAAGCCATAACAAGAAACATTTTTGAAAGATGTCTTTGATTGCGGCTGAATGCTTGATCATGTGTGAAATTTGAATCGTGAATGCTTTATACAAGACAAAATAGTGGTATCATATCACCTTTGGCATAAACAACCCCCAATGCTCCAGAACCCATTGCATGACCACAGTAGACGATTGAGCTCTGTGGTATCTAGCTGTATCCTTTTCATCAACCAAATTCATGATGACGCTCCTCGTTGCCCACCATCAGCAGCCTCAACCGCTGCCAAGCCCTGTCTCGTCTCGGCAGCAACATCGTCCACAACAGGGCGGAGCACGTCATTTGCGCCCTGGACATCGGCGACGACAGCCTCAAGGGCATCGAGAAGCGCGCGGATCTCCTCTCGTTGGCGACGTACTTCATCGTATAGCAGGGCGTTTTGCGACTGTGTCGTTTGTAGGCGAGCGTTGAGTTGTGACTGATGCGCGGTGAGGGTGGGTGTGAGATGTGCGGCGAGGATTGTTGATGGAGGGAGAAGATGAGGGCTATATATTTGTTAGTGTATAATGATTATGACAATGCCAGAGAGCGTACGGCGTTGGTTCTTCTGTTGTTGACTCGGCGCGTCGGCGAGAGGCATCGCTAATAAGACTCTCTAGATCATTGAGCTTAGGAACGACCTGTCTCGATACCATAATATTCTCAAACTCTTTCTACCCTCTCACATTAGTATGTTATTACCCGTCAATGGCCTGGGACTTACCTCGCACTTCTCGCCAAGTTTATCAACCATCTGTCCCTGAACCTGCCTCAACACACCCTCTGCTCTCTTCGCAACCGTAGGATAGCAACCAGCAACATTATCCCAGCCAATTTTCCCCAGTGTCTTTTTTAACGATCGCGCGTACAGTTCTTGTAGGCGCGCTGCACGGGGGCCTGGCGTAACAGCTGTGTGTCGCCGAGGGAGGGGCGGTGATTCGGGAGGATCTTGCTCTGATTCGGGTTGTTGATCGGGTTGTTGAGATTGAGATTGAGTTGATTCTTGTGTCGCTTCGGTTTGCGCGGGGGGTTCAGGCTGGGGATCGGGCGCCATTTTAAGAATGTGGTGGTAAAGTTGGAGATGTTTGGACTCGGTGGTTGAGAAGCGCGACTGATAAGGCGGCGCGTGGGGTAAATTGCCTGCTTAATATTATATACCCTCCGTACACCTTCTCTTATCGCAGGTCGTCAGTCATGATCACTACATTCCAGGACAAAAGCATTGTAGAGAAAATCCAGAGTCAATCTGGTCTTGAATATTTGGGATGTCTATATACGTCTATGAAAACAAGCTTGTCAAAGCTAACTGTATGTCGTGTCTGTATGTACAATGTGTATCCATGCATCCTTAGCCCATCATAACCAAGGCTCATCAGCTCATGAAACTTCCACGAGTTCTCATGTCGCAGCCTTTTGTCTGTTACAACACCGTGTTGTAGTTCCAAGTAGAAAATCTATAGGGTATCGGTTATAAATCCTGAAGGAAAAAGTATGCTCGTTCGCTGGTATGTTGTTGTTTGTTGTCCTTCTCTCCGCGTTTTCTCTTGATGCTTAGTTAGCAGCTAAAATTGCAACTGCATCAGCATCCGTTGTGCGATCTTGCTTTCCACCATTTCTCCGCTTCTCTTCCTCCTCTTTCTTAATACGCTCCGCTTCTCTTTGCCGCTCATGACTAACGTAAGTCGCATATCGAAGTGTACCGAGTGTCAAAACAGCCATGAAGAGTATGCCCAGAACAGAGCGACGGATGAGAATCCATCGCACTGCCTCAATTTCTGATTTTGCGTCACTACTAAGCACGATGCTGATCTTTAAGTTGATCTGTTGGATCTGGGATACTGTCAGTCAACCAAATCTCGCCGACGCCGTAAGGAATCTTTACAAAGCTCTCCACGGATTTCTGTTCCTCCCTGACGGCCATTTTCCTATCATTGAATGAGCCTCGGACATTGTCATTGAGTGTATGAAGCTCCTGGTTAAGTGATTGCGCTAGGATATCGACTTCGTGTTGTAAATGTGTTCGCTGTTGTCGTAGCTGCTCTTCTTCGAGCCGTCGGTTGTTTTTGATCTCGGTACTCAATTCTGAACAAGCTGCGGTAAACAGATATGTTTCCTGAGGAAGCTGTTAGCTGATGTTACTTTGCCTCCTATCGAACAGAATCTCACATTTTCCACATCGCTCTTGCTAACAAGGGTCGACTGCGCAATTTCGAGGTTCTCGGCAAGTAACGTTCGAATAGCCTTCATAGAAGTTGTCGCTTGTTCCTGTGTATAACCTCCCGCCTGTAATTGCTTGACGAGCGAGTAAGTGTCGAAATGGTGGACATATGGCGGTGGGCACATGGCCGGTCCCGGTCTTGTTGTCGTCGCCTTCTCGGCTGTTTCTGGTGGTTGCATATGCAGCACTGCTTCAAGCGGTCCGCTCTGCTTAGCCTCTTCCCGAGCTGTTCTAGCTTGTTGTTGCTCTTCCCTTGATGTCTCATTCTCTTTGGGTTGTTGCTTGCTGCTTGACGGTGCAGTAGCAGCATCGTTCGTCGACACTGCCTTATCGGAGGTCGCCTGGACTGACTCTTTTGTCGTGCTGTTCTCAAGCTCGGGACGAGTAGCCGTTTCGCTAGTAAGTGGGTGCGAGGCATTAAGCTTGGCGGTCGTGTCTGGCTTTAGAGGTTGAGGCTCAACGGCTTTCCCTCTCCTGCGCGCAAAAGTGCCTCTATGTCGAGTAAAGCCAGCTGTAGCACGCGGTGTCGCACGTATGCCTCGCAGAACCTGAGGGCTTAAGAAGGTCAACCGAGCGGCGGCCGTCATGGTGGACAAAGATGAAACCCGCGGATAGAAAAGGAGTGTGTAGGGATAGATTATGGGCGGAGGATTAGCGATGGCTAACGAGGTCCAAGTGATTCAATCATAGAAGTAGGGTCTGCCTGGAGCAATACTGTCGAGTATTAAAATGTTTGTTGTGGTTTGATGTGGTGCGGATCAAAAGAAGTAGCATATTGAGTGAGTCCTAGAAATACAAAGGGTCTCGTCTCCCATGGAGAGAAACCGGCAATCGGTGTAGGGACCACAGTGCTTAAGTGACTTGGCCCCAATCGATCTCGCCCTCATATGTCATTACACCAAAAGTGGTTTAGCGCTGAATAGCTTGTTGCGAATTGCCGTTCATAGCCGCAGGGATCCAAATGTTATGATTTTTCTAATTAAGCCTTCAATTAGTTTAGTAATAGGAGAGCTTAGACAATAATTGCTTAGGTACTGATGTATTTCGACTTGTTTGGGGCAATTTAGCGTAAACTCGTCAAGCTATTCACAAGTCTATTTTGGTCCCCTGATTTAATGTCTCAGGTCCTTTCGCTCTGGAGGGACTGCTGATAGTAGAGGCTGCTTGTGCTGCGTTGGGGTTATGAGACACACGATCTGTTCATATATTCTGGCGGGGGTGCTTGAATAACAACGGAGGGATCCCTTCTCTTTCACATTTTCATTGCAGTCCTCCTCCTTTTCATCAAGGGAGACCGTCTGTAAGATTGTAACGCTATCATGTTCTTTCGTTTATTAACCCACAAAAAAACAAACAAGCTGCAAGACATGAATCAAGAAACCCAATCAATAACCGATACATAACACCCGTCACCCTACCAAACTCCCAGCAGCTAGCTCCTCATTCTATTAGGTGCACTGTCTGTACCTCGTGATGGCATAATTCTTATGATCAAGTGCCTGCCTTGTTCTTCTGACCGTATGTTCACCTTGACGGGGATTCCGTCCTTAGGTTTGTCTCTTATTAGCCAAGACATCCAAATCTATGTGTAATACAAGGTATGAAGTAAGATTGTGTGTATGTTGGGTTACTCGCATGTCGACGAACGCGCTGTCGTTGTCAATCATCGAGCGGCTCTCTACGCCTCCTCGTTATGAACATGGACAGCAACCTCCGGGTTCTTGACGCCAGCAGAAGGGACACCAATAGCGCTGCCATTTGCACTTGGTAGCCCATCACTTTGTGGACTATTCGTTTCATTAGTCAGCAACGGAGTTGGCTCAGCTGAGTCAACTTCAATCTTGAGATTGATAGCCATGTCGTTTACACTCAGGATTTTCTCCACGACTTGGCAGAGAGTGGCTGCTGGCTTTTGAAGCCCCACGCCCTTCTTCATCACTTCGAGATGCGCGTGGATCCTTTGCGCCAGCTGCTGTTGCTCGAGGCCTTTGGTGTTGCATACTAAACTTTCTACGCGATGTCAGCGAGATTGCATGAATTACCATGACAGAGAAACCGCTTACTGATGACATAGTTTGCAAACTGATCGTTGATCAGCTCAAGCAAAGTATCCTTCCCATTCGCACTAACAGTACGAAGCTGTTCTCTAATTCGTTTTCGCTGTTCATCAGAGCCAAAAACGATACACTTCTCGACCACATTGGACGAAATCTTGTTCTTAGAGAAATGCGAGAGCCTCTGGATGACCATCTCAATGATTCGGTCCCTATCCTTGCCGGGTCGGTGCTGGATAATAGCCTGAACAACATAGTTGCCGAACTGATTCGTGGCAAGCGTCTCCATCGATGGATAAAGGGGATCCAAGACCCTTCTAATATCCTCCTCCTGGCATACCTCCAAGAGTCGTTGAATGACCCGGCATCCATGCGAGTCCTGGCTGAGTAACAAGGTGTGTTCTTCGGCAACCTCAACAAAAGGTCCCAGGTGTGCTGACGGGAGCTCTTGAACGAATTTCTGAATGACATGATTTCCCGTCTCATGCTTCATCAAGTCAAAGAGATTCCCTTGGATTTCCTGGACAAGTTCGAGGTTTTGCTTGACAAGGAAGTGCTCTATGGCCTGCTTAAGTTAGAAGCCTGAACATTTAACAATAGACAAGGTGCGTACCTTTTGGACCACGCGGCAACCGTGCTTATTCCGTGCTAGATCATATACGTGGCCTTTCATTTGTTGTAGAATGTAATACTTCTCCCCCTGTCCAGTATACTCTATCAAATTCTGCATCACGTAGTTGCCAAAAGAGCAGATCATAACGGTGCGAGCATCGTCCCCAATTTCGTGTAAGATCCGAACCTTTTCATCATTGGTTGCAGTGGCCAGCTTCGCCTGAAGCCATCTGGACGAGTCCTGTTCTCCACTGGCATCGGCCATGTGGCCAAAGGCTTCACAAAGCTCGGGCTGCGGACCGGATCTCTTCGCTAACCGTCCGCAGAACTGCTTCACCCACTCGTTTCTGTATATTTTCGGCCCAGGACCATTGTTCTGGTTTTGATAAGCATAAGGCGCTCCATATCCGGAATGGTGTTGCGTCAGCTGGTGATAACGTTGAGGATACTGGTCAAGCCCAATAGCGTACGGGGCGTTAGGTTCAGAAAACATAGCCAACTGGTTAGCATAATAGGGCAGAGACTGCTGTGCAGCCAGTTGATTGACTTGGTTTGGTATGCGAAGCCCTTGATCCACTGGACGAGCAGTATAGATCTGATTCCAAATTTGCGGGTTTGTCCTGGGGTTGCTTCCTTGATCCGTGGGATTCGAGAGGCGGTCGATAGAACCCCGATGCATGGTATGGACCTGTGCGTTCATGATTTCAGAACTCAGATCGACGCTGCCGCCCATGCTGCCGTTGACACGCTGTCCGCTACCATCATTGCTCCAGGGTGGACAATTGGGATCGAGGGTGAATCCATTTGACATGTTTCCCAGATAGTTGTAGGATGCATCCAAACTATGGCTGTTATTATGATTAAAGTTTTTTTGGTTCAAGGCCTGGTTTAGCATGAGATTGGGGAATTGTTGTTGGGACTGTGTCGATTTGCTTGCAGTATGGGTAGGGCGGTAGGAGGGCGAGGATTGAGAATGTCGTGAGGTGTTAGAACGGTCTTGTGCCCGGCTGAAGCCGTTAAAAGGTTCTGAATCGTACAGGAATGCATTGCCGTACGCAGCGTTCCTTTCTTTCGAAATGGCCATTTGGGCGAAGTGCCCAGCTAGGCCTTTATCAGTCCCTAGGTCGTTGCTGGAGGCGTGGTCTTGCGTCATTCTACTCGGCGATGTGCTGGGCGATCGTGTAGCGAGAGGCGCTGCTGTTGTCCCCCATACGGCGGTTGTTGCATTCAATGCACTGGATCCGCGTCGTTCGCCATTCTCTTTGTTAAGTGTGAGTATACGTACAATCAGGACAGATTTGAATGGAAAGGTTCGACATGTACATACCATTTGTGAACAAGCTACGGGTGTGAGGAGCATCCCATACTGTGGCATTTGTGCCACTGTTGGTTCGGGAGGGCATGGGCTGTCGTTGCGATTGATCAAAGGTTCCCGTAGCCATGGTGTTGGAATTGATAGGTCTGGCGGCTTGACGTCGCTATTGAGGAGATAAATATGTAAGCATGAATCGATACAAGAGCAAGTCTATTTGGTTGGAATATCGAGGTCAAAGTTGTTGTGAAAGAATGTGTGTTTTGTCCGGGCAGGGCTTGGTTGGTTTGGTATCGAATGCATGGGGTAGGTTAAGTCAGGTAAGGCAAAGTAGACGAGACGAGACAAGACAGATTATGGGGGACCATTTTTTTGTGTTGCAGATGTTATAAGGCAAGGCAAGGAGCGGCAGCGAATCCCGACGTGCGCTAACTATTCGTAGTTTGAATCTGACGCATTTGGGACAAGTCGAGACACACGAGCATCCATCTCTGACGTCGCACTCCCTGGGACGTGGGCCATGGGGCAAGCACCTTAAAAAAACAAGGGCCCTGAAATGTATGGGGGGGAGAGGGTTAAAAAAAAGAGTGAAATCGGTGATGGGATCAGGATGGGAATTGGTCCACTTACTGAGCTGGTCTGGTTGTTGGTCATTATGTCTCAATGGGGCGGTAATGACAGTAACTTAAAATGTAATACTGTTTGTTGCTGTATTTATATGCCAAGGCAATATGAAGGCTGTTGATTTTGTGTGTGGAATATGTTTAGGAATGTTCCAGGATCCTAGAATGTTGGGTCTGGGTATGGAAATTTGATTATGTAGACCAATGGGCCAGGCGCAACAATAGATGATGATCTTTGTAGGGGTCCACGAGTCCTCGGTAGGTGACGGGCAGGCGTGGCAATCGTAGGTATTGCAATATTGATATGTGACGGTTCGTCTTCGATGTGACAGTGTATTGTCGTCGGAGTGAATATTTAACAAGAAAAAATAGACAGTTGAGATTTTGTGGTTATAAAGACTTGAAAGAAATATAGACAAGGTTTTGAGTAAGTAGGTAGGCAGGTATAAGTGAGATCCCTCCCGCGCCCGGGTTAGTTATTTTGGCTGGTAATAATTGAGAGCATCTCCAGTGACAAGATGAGATGGGTGAAAAGATTTTGACAAGAAACAAGGTAAATTAAGGTATTAGAAAACGCGCTGGTCCAGTGTTTGTTGCAGAAAGCTCAAGCTCAAATCTAATGTTAGACAGTAGGTAAGTGCCCAAGCTTCGAGCTCAATTCGGTTTGAACAAAAGAAGATGTGGCAAGCGACAACTGGAAGAAGGCGGGTGTAGAGCGGTTTTACATGAAATGTAGTCTCCCAGGAACCAGTCAAAGGAATCAAGGGCAAACTAAATCAATGTAAGGTTGTACGCCGGCGTCGGAATGTTGCGGCCCCAAAACAGAGCAGGTTTGGTAGGACTTTTGGTCTCTTGGTGCTCCTATTCAGGGCTCCTGAGTAAAGGGAGGGAGGAGAGGAGTTGCTTGTGCTGCCTAGCTGCTTTGCTTGTCTTGCCTTGCCTTGCGAGCAGAGGAATGATGTGCGTGTCTGGCGCTGGCTCTCCGCCTTTTGCTGTATCAGAAAGAGGGGAGGACGGATATGCTTAATGAGGGTTGTTGACAAGGGTATTCCTTGGTGCAGGGAGGGATCATATTGCTTGAGGTGGATCAGGGAGGTTGATGAGATTGAAGAACCCCTCGATAAATAGTTGATACAGGAGATGGAAATAGTCTGTCGAAAAAGGAGAAACAAAGGGCCCTTTATTGTTATTGACAGCCTAAGATATCTTTCTCCTTTGCAAATGTCAGCGTATGCTCGGTGTACTTTGTCTCTTGTGCAAGCCAAATCGTAAGGACACAGCCAAGACAGCAAGTACCTTTGCCCTGAGAGCCAACTCACAAATACCTCCTGGTGTATCTATCACTCCGCCGACTAACTCACCGTTGTGGCAGCCTCCTTTTTGTTCATTGTTGAACCAGAGGCCGGGCTGCAACCCACAGGAACTGCTCCAGAGTTTGGCTGGCTGTTCCATATCTCTGCGTTGCCTCGCTACATGGCACAATGAGGAGGCCTTGCATCTCCCGACGGTCGCACGAACTGTTCTTTTGCACGCGAGTGACATCGAGATGGATCGTGACTTGCCGACTTGGAGCTCAGATACATACTTGGGTTGAAAGAGGGGCATTGCAATGTTTTCTCGCCAACAAGTTTACATGTTTTGACGCGGCCAAACTCATCTAATTGTTTTGGCTTTTACTTTTGGAGTTGACAATGGAAAGCCCAATTAAAAACCACGAAAAATTCGTATATACTTTGGTATCTCAGGTAACTTTGACGACTGTTCAGATTGCATTCTCATGACTTCAAGCCTCACAAGGAAAGCCAAGACGGGCGCTCGGGCGGCCCCTGAGGGCTAGACCAAGATCGTCTTTCAACCCGTCGCGCTAATCCGTATACAGTTTGGTCGCAAAATCACCCGCATAATCCAAATCCTAGTCAAGGAGGAAGCTCTGAAGTCTGATTTTGAGGCTTCTGTGTCAACAGCAGAGGTCATGTTCGCAACTGTTTTCTGATTACCTATAAGGTACCCAGCCTCTCGTTCTCCAGGCGGTGTCATTCACGCATGTGGTCTCACAAATCGTCTCAACTTTGGAGCAACGCACATTACGCATGACGCATAGACTCATCATGGATCTGTCTAGTGTTATAGGGCACTTGACTGTTCACAGTGGAGGTGGGAGACGACATAAATATAACTTGAGAGAAGTCATTGTGAGCGACAATTGGAGCATAAACGATCGATACCCAATAGTCATCCAATAGAAAGGCGCTCTACGTCCCTCTAGTTCTCAATCTTCGAGTTTCGGTACTATGCGAGGGACAACAACAGTCTCCCGTCAACCGGTCGGCGTCTGGCCGAGTTTGTTTTGTTGCTACTCCTTTCAACAACATTAGGCGACTATCCAAGTTCTATGACTATGATCATATATCCTACGGTGTCTCTTCTTATAACGATACATAAGCCAGCCTCAGGTTATCTGCGAAATCTATTGGTGCTAGTTGAAATTGGCGTTCTTGCCCCCAAATCTTCCAACTCAAACACGACAGAACAAGCACCTCAAGTCAATACTAAACGAAAAGCGAGCGTAGGCCCGGTTCGGTCAAATACTATGGAATTGACGGATAGACAATAGTCTGAGGCCTTTTACCCACACTCAAGAAAGAGGGGGGTATTATACGAGTCTTCAGGCATTTTCGTATCCGAGAGTTCAACCATTTGGAAGTTCATTCAGCCTAGATGGAATCGACCAGAATTACCGCAACGGCAGCCATTGAGTAACCACGCTCTTTTACTGTCCGTTTTCAAGAACGCGTCCCGCATGTATGTAGTTCATGGTATTGCATGACTCCCAGAATGAATATTCCGAGGATGGGATGCCGTGTGTGAAAGAGTACTAGAAAACCTGATGAACAATGAAGATTCCCACCTAATAATTGACTTTATTGATACTATAAGTCTTTAGGATATCGTCTAGTTATATGTAGTCTGAAATCCTGAGGGAGTCTGCTCGTAGCTTGCTGCATATAATAGACCTTAGACAACTCATGGACAGGCCATGAATCCCACTACAAAATCATGAATAAATCTGTCTTAATTAGTATCTATATGGGTTAGTGCCAAACTTACTGAAGACATTGTATGTTATTATTGGCTCGACACAGTGAGCCGTGACCTGTCCCTTTGTTTGTTGTTATGTAGAAATGTTTCAGTCTGTGCTAGGAGCATTTCGTTACTGTATTGCATTCCATGAACCCGATATACCTGGCGTAGAATATGCTACTCTTCTGACCCAGCAACGATCCCTCTCGCATGAGGCTGTTGAAAAAATCATAATATTCAGAGACTTGAGACGTAGTTGGAGTGTTTATGCGTCAAAACGTGTGTATCAGATCTGAAGACTAAATTTCCGGTTACCATGGCCAAAGACTCAACATTCGATGCACAGAGACATCTCTTTGGGTGTCGCTAGACAACTGATGGTTGCATACTGATTAGAACACAACCAATTGACTATTTTATCGTCATTGACCCTGTAGCATGAAATCTAGGGTAGTCTGGCCTAATGTGTTTGTGTTTGAGGTGGAATTACTGGTAAGGTGACTAATCAAGCGAGATAAACAAGTGGTATCTGCTTTCCTCGGTTGGTGGCACTTGGACAGAATAGAGAGACAAGCCGATCAGGGAGCTACATGTCCGCATGTTTGGGGTAATCCAATCTTAGACGGCTATATCAAACATGCTAATGAACTAAGAGATGAGGTTACTTGATCAATTGACCGCGCGTCCTTCTGATTGTGCTTGTATTTTTCAAGAGTCTTGTCAGTAAGACTGCAAATAAACTAGACAGAATTTACGTCTTTGTATTAGGGATATACGTATGTCACGCAACTGTTTCCTGTGACAGTTTCCGCTTGTTGGCAAATAAAGATCCGATATGGTGTGTTGAAAATAATGAGAGACGTAAATAGCAAGGGCATGTTTTTGTCCACCAACTTTGAAGACTCAAGTCAACACTCAAAGCTATTGCAAATCTGCTCAAACGCGAAACCCAATCAAATCTCAGGACGAATGACAAGTGCAAAGAAGGGGAAAGGAGAGCTATATCTCTCCTGATCAGATCAGGTATCGCTAATAAAAGCACAGATATCAGTTCCACCTTGGAGGACCGGACTAAATGGAAGGCGGACAAGCGGCCAGAAGAAACGAAATGCAAGGAACAATCGATTGCGTGCCCGGCCGTTTCCCCGAACATGGATATAGCTTGTAAATGTATGCAGAGCTCGGCCGATTACCTTTTACGATCTTCCTACTGTAAATAGCAGCACGAACGCGTGTGCTGTATGTTTTGTATGTTTGTACTCAATGAAGCAAGACCACGAAAAAAGAGTGGTTATGCGTTATTTGAACAAACTCATCACGCGCATTCGGTTGAGGCGCCTCGGTCATCATTGCAAGCGTCGTGGCACTGGGTTAGCTTGGGATTTGGGGCTTGGACTTGTCCGTTTGTGTGTGATAACCGTTCGTACCTTGCATTGGCGTCGAGAGCGATGGATCCATCGTTTGCCACACTCGCGTGAAATTCTAGGCTCTTTTCAGAGTCTTCTAGATGAGCACAAAGAGTCCAGTCCAATCCAGCAGCAGAAGAGTCATTTGACTCCTTGTTGCTCTTTATCGATAAGGTCATCAAACAGAGTCGGTTCTTTATTGTGGCCTGGCCTCGTCGAGGAAAAGAACATCCAGGCTTAGCTTGGCAGGGGAAGAGCAACGGCCTCGGCCAATCAACCTGGCGGTTACAGGGAACATGTGGGTGTCAAGAACAGCGAATCCCGGCGGGTATCCAGTCACTAGAAAAGCCAAGTTGAGGAATTTCCAGGGCTGTCAGCATCACCAAGGCACAAGAGGAAAAACCCAGAGCCAACAGGTCACTTCTCCTGTTGAAGAAGCCGAAGGAAATGCTGGAAGCGGGGCCTTAGCAGAATTCTTATTGGATGTTCAAACCAACCAAACTGCGGTGACCGCACGTCCTTTGGATAGCGAGGTGGCCCAGCACACCACGACAGGTGGTCTAGCAGCCAATTGCAGCGACTGGGCCCCTGAAGTGACCAAGAAAACAGTGGCCCCTAGTGGCTGTCTAGCTCCTCTGAGCGCCTAGCGGCTCCTACCATGAACTACACCTGGCCCAAGTCTCATTTCCGGGGCCGGGGCCCCTGTTGTGATCAAGTGCAGGTCTGGACAGGCTCCCAGCCAAAAACCCTCTCCCTCTGCTGTTGCAGTGGTTTCTTTTCCTTTCCCAACCCAATCCTCGCGGGCCAAGTTTGTGAATATCGTCGACGGCATCGTTTTTTCGCTCCCAGTACATCTTGTTCTCAATCGCTTTTTGGATCTTCAGCTTCACTCTTTCAGCTGATTTCCGTCCGGTCTTTCCAAAACCCCCCCCTCTCCCTTCATTCTACCCACTATCTTAGGCCCATCACCAACCACCTCGGTTTTTGGTACTCGCCAGGCATTCACAGACGAACTATTGGTGATATCTTCTCCCTGGCGTACGTTATTCTGTCCCATCTGACCTCCACCTGCCACCTGTATTTTATCGAGTCGTCTGTTTGGGTTGTCAATCTGCAACACGTCATGGCATGCATTGAATTGTTGGGATGGCCGTGACTCCGAATTGGCCAATACTCTAACACAAGACTACTCTAAAGTCTTGAATGGGCTCTTCCAGCCTTGATACGGAATGGCACTTGGCTGCAAGTATTGAAGGCTGTGTTGCAGATGACTATGGACTTGACAACCGCCACAGACAGGCTCGATTGCCCTAGCCGGGTGGCATTGGGTCATAACCATGAGATAATGGCTTGCTAACATGGTGATGAATAGACGTTAATTGGCTTTGCATTCGTTCTCTATACTCGGAGCACCCATCGTCAATACGAACTCAAAATCCGTTGCTATCCCTACGTAACATTCAACCACAAAACTCTATTCATAATGCCTTCAATTGTCAACCTCGTAATTCGATCTGACATGCCTGCCGATTCTGATGGCTCAAACGACAACATGATCAACCTGATGCTTGGCCTTCTCGGCCTTGTCTTCCTCGGCCTCATTTTGGTCGCCATCCTTTTCCTCTTCCGCCGTGCTCGTCGCCAGAAGCAGCAAACCATCCAGGCTGAGGAGGATGGTCTGCCTTCTTACTACGACAGCAACAGCAAACGATTTACCAACCACCGCGGCCTCACCATCGAGACAACACATAACGGCCGCTCTAGCGTCTTCGTCATCAACCAAGACGGCCGTCCTATGCTTGCCAACCCCAACTCTCCCCCCTACTCCCCCGATAACGTTCCCGAGATTCACATCACCTTCCCCGATGAGCAGGATGAGCAAGGCCGACAGCAGAGCGGACGTGTGCTTGTTGTCCGCGTTGGTGATAACTCGACCGTCGGTCTGGAGCCCATGAACGAAGAGCAACTCCCCGCCTACGAGAAGGAAGCCAAGGGCCAGTTCTACTCTATCGACATGGACCAAATTGGCGGCCTCAAGGAGAAGGACCGTACTCAATTCCAATAAAGAGATGTCTCGCCTCGACGCTTCCCTTTCCTTTCGTTCGTCGCCGGCGATGCATCTTTGAGCCGTCTGGACGACCCTGTCACGACAAAGCTTTGAATACGATTCTTCATTCTGGGACTTTTCTTCCCACCACCAAAAAAATTAGCGAACTAACCCGCCTTTACATGGCTCGACCTTGCCATTGCAACCGGAGAGTCAACGGCACTTTCATGACCCGTTACTATATATATACCCGTTTACGCTGCGGTCTAATTTTCGCATTGCTACCCATCAAGTGGTCGCCCCTCCCCCATCATACTTTTGCAACTATACGTCCCTCACATTTCCTGTCAATTCCACCAACTTGAACAGTGAAAACAAACTGCCATGGTCCAAGGTCCTAGGAAAAGAGGGTTTAATGAATGGAATAAAAAAAAATGAGGCGGAGAGGGGTGGCAGTGATGCGCCCCGTGGAGAGGCCTTGGATCACTCTGGCAGTTGATGGGTAACATGGGCCGAAGCAAAACACTTTTACTCTGTGTAAAACAATTTCTTATTTTTCATGGGGTTGAGTCTTGGGATACGAACACATGGAGCACTTTTGGAGTAGCAACCATCTATCTATCTGTAGTCGATAGTGTATAATTTCTTATCCTACAATTTTGAATATCTACGGTGATGATGCAAATGTGGCTTTGTGATGTCTAATATGATGGCTGAGAGATTGAAGAAGGGAGGTTGGCGAGGCATGTAACCGGATCGTATTGCTATAGATCCGCATTCCTTCGATTGCCTCTTACATCGAATATCTTGGCATGTAGAGCTCCTGATTGGCCATCCATAAGACTGGCTTACACTACCCCATGGCATTGAATCGAACGGCTTCTAGGTCGCAAGACGTTAGACTAATGATATAAAATAGTTCTCTGAAGTCCAATTATCTGTTTTTCAGTGCCTGGGTCAAAGTAACTTGTTAGTGTTCCTTTGCAGCACCGATCCAGAACACCCGGACACCATCACGAGTCTGGATCTCTTTCAAATGGAGACAAAGAAGCATGCTATTGGATGATAATGTTCATTTATCTTGTAGGATTCTCTCAGGATATCCATGCTTGATCCATTCTGATGCTCCCCATGCTTTGCTATGCCAACTGACTCAAAACCGAAACCCTAGGGAATATACGTCAAGAAGTGAAGAATTGATCGACAAGCTGTGACTTCAAGTGAAGTGCAGCATCTTCCCAAAAGTGTTCCTTAGTTGCCCGTCTCCATGGCCGGCGAATAATCAGTCAAGGTCTTCGCATCAGCGGGGCACATCACCATAGGACAAATACACGAGTTGTCCTCTCCCTTAGCACGCACTTCACACACGATAGCGTCCTTTGACGGATCGCAGCAGCAGCACGGAGGTCCAGCAGGAACAGGTGTCTTTTCCTCGCGTTTAACGGCGACGCCTGTGGTAGTGGTTGTAGCAGGGGTAGTATTGTCTTCCCAGATGGTCGGAGCACCGGCTGGGCACATGACGGCAGCGCAGAAACAGTCTTCGGGCTTGACGTCTTTCTTACAGACTGTGGCGGGCTTGGAGATATCGCAGCAGCAGCATGTGCCGTCGGTTTTGTCGTAGGCTGGGGCAGCGATGGCAACACTCAGAAGAGCCGCGACAGCAAAGAAACGCATGATGAGCGTTGTTGGTGTTGATAGTTTGAGAGTTGTTGTAGGGGTGGGAAGAGGTTGGAGAGGATATAGGTTGATATCAGAATGAACAACAGTGCTTATTCGTGAATCACTGTATGAGGATAGAGAATAGAGGTGCAGAACAGGAGGACAGGTCAGTACAGGACACGAGGCATAAATAAATAACGTTAAAGCACTGAATAGAATTACGCGAGGAACAAGGTTCCATTCCCTTACTTAAATATACTTTTGACAGCAACAGCAGAACAAACAAAAAATGGGTAAGCGTCACCGGCTGATGAAACGGTCCCGTCCCTTCCTCTATTTTTCCCTGATCGAAGATCAATTAAGGATCCATCCTTTTCCTGGCATATACCTTAGGTACTTCTGCATAAGGTACGTTGCTGTCAGCTGGAGCCGTATGTATGTGTGACAATCACAATTAACCTCCTTTCCTCCCGAATCCTTCACCAACGAAATCAGCCTCAAAGTAGATTAAAAGAGGAGTAACCGCCAATCCTATCATCATGATCATGTAAGACCTAGGGAAGCTACAGAAGATTACCCACGCAAGTTTTTACCTCGACCAAGACTCTATTCAGTCATAACATAATCTATATGAGACCCTCCGGCATATACTAAGTCCTATGGTCCAATTATCTTCTTGGTGCACTTTTTGCTCTGTGCATGCAAGTGCCGTCATTCATTTCCCGCCGTGTTTCAGGACCTGGCCTGACGTTGAAGCCTCGCGTTTGACAAAGTCAAAGCGGGAAAACCTGTTGATTTAGGCTGTTTTTGGAGTCGGTATATCGATTTAACTTTGAGATATTGTTTGGTCGATGGAATCAAGTTATGCATAGGTTGCGTGGACTTGAACTGAAAGAGTTAAACTTATCTTACATGCTAAACACTATCTTATATGCTAAAGGCTTCGAATCCCCGAATACTACACCAGGCATACTAATCACTTTATATGCTAAATAGCAATATGCTAAATACTCTACATGCTAAATGCAACACCAATATAGTTCCAACTTATCCGCATGGAACAAACGCCACCATGCATCATAGCCACTTTATATCCATGAAACAACACACATCACGCGCAAATTGGCGATGTTTTCATCTATCGTAAACTAGCTTCTCTGAACCACAAAGTTTTCGAAGTGACGTTTGTCCTCTCACAGCCTCGTAGTGATCGGCACAGCATGACCATCCTTGGCTATATCTTGCGACAGAGATCGCTGCTTCAGCCTTGAGGTCAAAATAGGACTCGCGGCAAGGATCGTCCTTTTGATGGAATGGGGGCGACCTATCGGAAAATACTTGTTCCGTCATTCTGTCTACTGTCCTTGGTCGTAGAGTGCATGTACCCTTGCAATACCATGGTGTGTAATGAATGTGCAGCTTCTTCGGCCTTGTTCGGAGATCTCACGATGCTTCACATGGAGTAACGTGTCTCGTATATAATCACACAGTGACATCAGTTACGATGCATCAACAAGTCAATGTGATCTTCGAATCTTGTTCAGCACTTTTTGATGTTATTCTTGTTGATAGTACTCGATAACTTAGAATCCTAGCTATCTCATCCCGAACCGAGCCACCTTTTTGCCTATATCCTTCATAAACCATCATTGATTGATCACAAGAACTGTGTCAAGCAGTAGCTGACAAGAAAACCAAGAAGAAAACAAGACTTCGTGTCCTTTCATTGCACCTGTCCCTGCATCCCACCCGCCAAACAGTAGGCTCCCAGCCGCTATTGTGGGATGCCCACTTCGGAGGGTCCCATAACTAAAGGTCCAAACTTCGTACCAACATTGAGACCGCATGAACATGATATGCTGCGTTGCTTTGATACAGCAGAGAAAGATAGACGATAATAGTACACGTACAGCTAAACCAGCAGCTGACTCAAGGACTGACCTAAGAGCCAGGCATGCGAAGGATGGGGTAAAGAGAGGATTTTTCACGGGGAGTACCCGTACCCAATTCCTTGGGAGGAGCCTGGGGGCTCTTGGGATCAACATCCATGGCGTCAGCGTGGCTGGATCGTGGGGACTCATTCTCCTCCACAAACTCCTTACGCTCAAGACGTCCACGAACATACTCGCGGAGAGTCTCAATGACTCGCATATTCTCGAGCCAGCGGTCATACTGCTCCTCACGCTCACGAGTAGCATCACTGACGTCAGACTCTGAAGAGGGAGAGCCAACAGACAGAGCAGACTCGCTAGCCTTAGGGGTGGAAGCACCGCTGTTGTCCTCATGAGGTAGAGGGAGAGGACCAGCACGGGCCCGCTGGAGCATACCGCCAGAGTAGCGGCGACGCTCACTGCCGTCAAAGCTAGGGCCAAGAGTGGTTGTGGCAGAGTGGCCGAAACCCTGGCTAACAGCAGGGAGGCTTGTAGGGAGAGTGGGGTACATGACTGAGGCAGTCGAGCCGTGGCGGGACTGAGGAGACATGCCAGAGGATGATGGGCTTGGCGAGTGACCAGATGTGTATGACATGGAGCTTGAGGGTGGTGTAACAGCAGGGGTGCCGGTAGATGAGATAGCCGTCAGAGGCGAGGCCATGCTGGCCGCAGACACAGGCTGGTAGCCATCAGTTCCGACGTGCATGCCAGTAGGAGACCTGTGAGAGGTAGGAGGCGAGGGAGTGCTGCGGTAACCGTTGAAGCCGTTCTCCGCGTGATGGATGTGGACGCCGGCAGTAGCGTGGTTAGCATTCTCGTAGATAGTGTCTTGCATCTGGCCGAGAATGTTGTCGATGTGAATGAGGTCCTTCTGGGTTCGCGCGCTGGGCATGGGCAGGTAGTATTGCTGCGCCAAGGGATTCTGGCTAGGAGTAGGACCAGCGTGGACAGGAGCAGGAGTTGGCTGAGGCATGTACTGCTCGGTAGCAGTCATAGGACCGTTGGGAATGGAGAGGTTGCCATGAAGGGGCATCAAGGAACGGCCAATCTGGGCATAGGACGAGGGATCGATCTGTCGACGCTTGGCGCTGCCGAAGAAGTCGTCAACCATGTCATAGGTACGCTTTCGGTCGTAGCCACCGGCAGCAGCGCTGTATCCAAGGTGTTCGGTGCGAGCATTGTTGATAGTAGGCTGGTTGAAGTAAAGACCATAGTTGGTAGAGGGCTGGGGAGCATAGTAACCGCCACTAGGATGGCCGGCCTGATGAGCAAAGGCAGCTGCGTTAGTTCGCATCTGACCAGTGTGATCATAATAGCTAGAAGGGCCTGGAGGCGAATTAGCCTCGAGAGAAGGAAAACCGGACGACCACAGCCGTGGACTGGAGTCGAGTTGAGACATACCCTTAGGAGGCTGTGGCCTGTAGTTGAGTCCACCTTGGGGATCTTGGGACGGGCGAACAAGCACAGAATCATCGGCGTGAGTCTGATTGTGTCAGTTGAAGGTGTACTTGAAGATTACAGCGAGTTTCTTCTTACCTTCACATGCTTCTTCAAGTCCTGAGGACGTTTGAAGGACTTGCCGCAGAACTCACACTTGTGAGGCTTGAGAGGAACATGAACACGGATGTGCGAGGTGATGTGATCTCGCTTGACCGTAGTAGTTCGGCAAGAGTTCCACTGGCAAGTCAAGTTGAGGTTGTTTGTGCTCTTGCGACCAACATGGCGCTCACAAATATGCTCCTGTAAGAGGTCAATTTCTGTGGTTTTGGGCCTGTTTCAAATTCTTACGTAGAGAGCCTCGGGAGCAGGGAACTTCTGGTTGCAAGCATTCCATCGGCAGATAAGGTTATCGTCGCTTGATGTTGAGGGAGCAGCGCTGCTCTGGGATGTATTAGATGTGGCGCTAGGTGCAGGCGTCACAGACTTTGAGTCATTGGCACTGCCAGAAGATGAATCTCCTGATGATGAGCTGTGTTGTTGGGGCTGCTGCTGCTGTTGTTGAAGCTGAGGCTTCTGTTCTGGAACTGGAGGAGACATGACGGGAATAGAGCACTAGAATATCCGATAAAGCTCGCTCAGTGGCGATGCTGTATAACTGACTGAGGCTAGTCAGAGTTGGTAGAGAGTCTTGTCTAGTACAACAAGGGTACGATGGGGTTGTCTCAGAGTGAAGTCAATCAAAGCTCGTTGAAGAGTAACAAGACAAAAATTGATTGATAGAGACAGATGACTATAGATGAATGAGATGTTGAAAAGAGAGTTCGTCTTTGATAAATGAGTTTGGGGGGAGTGAGCTCCCTTTACATTCATCCAAAACTCTTGGGCAAGAGAACGAAGACGGCGGGATTCTTGGCGAGTCTTGGCAAAAGCCTTGGCAAGAATAAAAGTACCGACAAGAGATGGGTACATGATTTGCTGTGATAAAAGATGGCGTGTTGGAGTAGCTCTTGGCCCGCACTACTCCAACTTTGATGGGTGTTTGAGCTTGCCAAGAGCGCCAAGGCTTGGCATCCTGGGCACTGCCCCTCATGTGCGTCGTCCTATTGGTCTTGTCGATATTGGCCTCACACAAAGCTGGCCACCTACTGCGTCAAGCGTTTTGTCGTTCCGTCACCTGAGCCATTGGGATTTCGGCCCTGACCTGGCACCCTT
The DNA here is from genome assembly GCA_002980475.2 of Fusarium beomiforme. NCBI lineage: Eukaryota > Fungi > Ascomycota > Sordariomycetes > Hypocreales > Nectriaceae > Fusarium > Fusarium beomiforme. The sequence continues at coordinate 54,579 of PVQB02000276.1, forward strand.
TCTTTCTTGTTGTTACATTGCATTCACCTATATGCTGCTCACCTCAGGGAGTTTCGGCGGGGGCCAGATCCGAAAAGTACAGGAGGCACATGCTGTACGAGAAATGAAATGTCGGGTCGCACGAATACAATGCAATGCGCTGCATGCGGACTTAGGCAGGGGACAAGAAACTGAACTGAACCGGTTGAGTAAGCCGGTAGAAAGTAATGATAATGGAGAGTTCCGGATCTATCGGGGAACTATTATCCCCCGTAGTCTAACGTTAATATCAACTAAATATGACAAACTCTACCGGATTTGTAGTAGACTGTTGTTATTTCCAGGATACCCTCCACTATCTATCGGATAGTGGGAGATTGGCCTCTTCCGATGAATGACTCGAAAGCATCAGACGAAACACGCAACTTTAACAATGACAATACACAGTAGAAGCCATTAACATACCAGACTCTACTACTAACAAACACATACAGTAACTCCACTGACCTGACTGATCCAGGTAACCCTTCTCTCACCTAGCAATTCCCATGTCATCAGCCAAGCCAGATACCCACAGAACTCAAGCTTTCCGCGCATCTGCCCAGCATTCCCAGCGCCTCAATCACTCTTATTTGTCCTTATTTTCTTCGCCCAGACCTTGCCCAGATAGTCAGCCAAGGCAGTCTTCCCCAGTGTTTTCCAGGCTTGGCCCCAAACTGTAAAGAGACTCTTGGCGTCTCCTTGCCAAGACAGATGGTCTTGGTTTTTTTTTTTCTCAGGTAGGTCTGCCAAGAAATGTAGCGCCAAGCACACGTTTTCCCCTTGTCCTAATGTGATTATGCTTCTTTTCACTACCGCTTACTGCCTGCCTGTCTGGGCTCAGATTAAGTCGATCGCACTAAACTTTGATATGATGCTTCGGATAAGAATAAGGGGAGAATGTTCTCTGTATGGACGCCACAGTGAGTGTTATGAAGTTGTAAGACTGCATTGAAGTTAGCTCTGATTCATTTAACAACATCCTGTTGTCACGTATTACCTGACCTGAGCATCTGACCATTTTGCGGGTCGGGTCGCAATTAATGCTTCTGCATAGTGACTCTCCATATTAACATGCATCTTGAACAATATATCGCATCTCAACACATTCGAGATCTCTTATTCGGTCCAGTTGCAGCACAGTATAGTAGCATAATAAACAATGGACTTGATAACTTTCACAGGCACGCTTGTTCTTTGCTGTTGAAATAACCTGTTCCCTAGACTCGCCGAGGAATCAAGAACCCTGAGGCTCTAAAAACATCGTTGCCGCAATGGGGGATCGTAGATGAAGATGCGTCCGTATAATGTCCAGAGAAATATGATGCAGCCTCGTAGACTTACAGGTTTTGTCCTCTCTTCATCGTCATCCAGTTAAGTCAACATCGGTGATAATCTCAGCGCTGATGCAGTCCTCTCCACCGGATATCAAGATTATATTAACGCTTATTCAACAAAAGCTAGCAGTAAAGTTACACTCTCCTTCGACTCCGCAAGGACCCCTCTCTTGTTCCCCGAACTGTTACCCCAGACCCAGCACTACGATATCAGGTCAAGCAAAAGCCAAGGGAACGCCCAGAGAATGCCCAGGACTTCAACATCCCACCCCTTTTGGCGCCAAGGTCTTGGGGATGACGACAAACGGTGGCAGTGCAGGCTAAGAAATGCCCGAAGGCTTCTCGTCCTTATCTTGTGAACATAAGCCTGCTCAAGCTTTGTAGCCAAGATCGGAAATGCTTTGATAATCACCTCATCGTATGTCAATGCCAAGATACCAGCGGTAAGATAGAGTAAGAAGATCGTCCACTTTGAGGCTGGCGATTATTGACGCTTCTTCTTCTTTTTTTTTTTTTTTTCTCTCGCTCTGCGTGGGGGTATTACCCCGTGATCAATGGAAAGAGTCCGACTGGTGAGACGTTTCGTTGATTGCAATAGGTTGATGTTCACTGACTGTCGACCTGACTGCAAGAATCACGTTGGTTGGTTGATACTATCCGACTCCATTACCGAATAGACATCACAGACCATCCATACATATTATAGTATCGACACCAGCAAGGCAAGAGGTCTCCAGTACACTTGTTTGATTGCTGTGAGTAAATGATGAGTATGTCCAGGGTAGGTCGCGATGATCCATGGTGTTGAAAACCATATGCATCATCAGCTAATAGAGATGACAGATTAGAAACACTGATGAGAAAGTGTATTTGTAACACACACTGGGAATTGGATTGTTTCTGTAGTTACCATGCTTAGAGAAGTGAAGCTTCTTGCTTCAGTCGTTTAAATCCAGGGGAAACATTGATCGAATGCTGAACATCACTAATATAGACATGCCGCTTGTCGTTCTATCCATCTTTAACTGTTCGCGTCCCAGAAATGTAATCGGATATCCGATACCACACTGGTGATATAGCCAACAGCATATTACAGCTTTATCTAATAGTCTACTTAGCATAGCACACTAACAAGCAGATAATTGCGATTACGAAATATTCCTCAAAAACATGACCATTCACGTGACCGAAGGTTATCACTGTCTCCATCGATCGAATGACTTCACTTCTCCGCCGCAAAACTCTTTCATTATAGTTTACTTCAAATTTTCAGTCATGAAAAATCACTGGTAAACAAACTGGCTGAATACGAGTTTCTTATCCAGAAACTCTGAATTTGCCATGTCACCATCACATGCATTGTTTTACCGATCGCTCTCAAATCCATTATCTCACTACCACAACTCAATTTCCCACCCAATTCAACACTGATGCCATACTCCTCATCAGCCTTGACCAATCCAACCCCCTCAATCTTCATAACATCAACATCAAAATTCACATGTTTCAGTATCACAGGCACTCCATGTGGAAAGGAAAGATCAGAACTTCCATTTGACAAGCTCAAAAGGCTTCAGATACTAACGATCAGGAAGCTATCTAATCTCTCTTGCTCCAATTACTCCTTTTTTCAGTCTTTGTGCCCTCGGCAAACAAAAGACGCGAGGGCGAGCGTGTAGCGTTCGAGCCCAACTGGTTCCAGCCATGATATCATATCCACATATGTTGTGTTTAAGGGTCCATCTAAGATACCCCTTGTTGTTCCTTTCCTCCTCTATCTGTTGTTGATGCGTTCCCCACCTCAAATGCCCATAAAAGTTGATTAAACAAGAATCGAGAACGTTGCAAAACGAGGCCAAAAAACTGGCTGCAATTGCCCACAAATGGTATAAAATAATCGTCGTCATAATCCTCCACATGGTGTTGAAGTGGTAGGATCTGGTAATGATGCAAAGCCAAAACTTGGGTGACCGGGTATTGTAAAACAAATACCCCAAGGAGACGACTCAACATCGGAGACCAGTCCTTCCCGTTTCAGGGTGTTGGTTGTCGCGTCGCTCAGAAGCCAAAGCTCCCGGCATAAGTATGCACCTTGGGGCTAGAATCGAACAGCCCCCATGGAGCGACAGGAAGATCAAGTGATGGGAGCGGAGCCCCAACGACTTGTGTCCCCTCAATAAAAAGAAATAAGACCCCCGTGTTGTAGTGTTCCAGTCCTGGTCACCGAAAAGTTTCGGGAGATACCCAGTTCATGGAACATTGCTCGCATGCTGACCTTCCACAGCCGACGATAATTCATCTGTCCTGTAGACAGGATGCCGCCGAGTACCAAGACGCCAAAAAAAAAAAAAAAAAAATCCACCGAGCCCATATTAAGAAAGAGTATAGCCCGAAGAAAAACGTTAAGAGAACCGTGTCATCGTGAGAAGAATGATGATCCAGAGGTCGCGGCCTCGGTCATAGGTATGGGCCGACACGGCCACTCCTGAAGCCAACCGGCCCCTGCCCCAGATCAATAGCTTTCAGAAATCTCTAAAGG
>PVQB02000277.1:0-72681 GCA_002980475.2 Fusarium beomiforme
TGTTAGGCAGGAGAGGCAGCAACCTGGGTGAATGACTGTATTTTACATATAAATTCTGACCCGGATTCCATAGACCTACTTAGACAATACAACTCATCTGTTTATGACCTTCAACTTTGACCTTGTTGACTGTATCCCCGTGTGACTGACCGACCCGCTCTAGCTCACATTTCGACTTCACTACCCTAGACATTGACGCGATTGCGAGGCCTCATGATGTATCAGTCGCTCTACCCCGCGCTATTGCAAAAAGATGGCATATGATTGGCTAAAGCTCAATCGTCTCATTGACGTCAACGGGAATTGCAGATAGGAGTGAAACGAAAACACGAAGTTGTCATTCTGAACTTTCCCCCTCACATTTATGATTCATCTGTACTTGTGAATCGACTTAGCTTAACTGCGTGCGCTGTTGCTAAACTCTAGAAGCGCCGAAATACCCATAGAGTTCGCCTCTACAGCTCCACTGACAGTTGTTTTGATGATAAGTCAAATACACCAATACACCAAGTTGGAATCCCTCGCTTAGTTTCACCATCATTTCGTTCACAATGGCGAGTGCTACAGGTGTTCCTGAGCGATTCCCTCCCATTGAGGACTTGTCGGCCAGAGAAACCGAGCCTCTACTCGGCCGCCCTGGCGATGCTGCACAAGAAGATGGCGTTCCCATGATCAAAAACCTTGTTCTCGGTAAGCCTTGAAACAGACACGACTGACGCGTGGCTGACCATGCGGATACAGGTACTGGAATAGTAGCCCAGCTAGGCGTGGCCCTACTCACAATTCTGATCTGGGCAAGCGTTCTCTCCAAGCCTTTGATCCTCTTCTCAGCTCATCCACTGCTTCAATCACTCGCGGTTCTCACTTTGGCACAGTCTGTTTTGAGTCTGCAGCCGACACATACGGCAGAGCAGAAGCGCATCGGCCAACGCGTACATGCCATTCTCAACCTCGTGGCTTTTTTGATCCTTGTCGCCGGCGTGACCATCATCGAGTACAACAAGTTTGCAAACAATGGTCCTCACTTTCACTCTGTCCACGGCTACCTTGGAGTTATCACCTCCATTCTTCTTCTTCTCCAGTACGGCGTTGGTTTCACCATGTGGGCTACCCCAGCTCTGTACGGCGGGGTTGAAAATGCCAAAGCTGTCTGGAAATATCATCGCTGGAGCGGATATACCATCTTTGTTCTGCTTTTGGCTACTGTCGTTAGCGCTGTCGAGACAGACTACAACCATGATGTGCTGAAGATCAAGCTTTGGGCCGTACTTCTATTGGCTATTATCACTTTGGTGGGTGTTGTTCCTCGAATCCAGAAGCAAAAGCTTGGCTTCCCCGGTCCTAGCTCGACTTAATCTACACTGACCAGTATCACTTGGCCTATGCGTTTGGGGGCTTGGAGCTTCTTTAACCCCTCGGCCTTATATATGTATCTAGCTTGACCAACGCAGGGAACTGAATCAGATGGAATTTGCAGGTCATACTCTTAAGTGCGATTTCCTCGCATCCTGTGTTAGAACATGGCGCTTGGTGCTGTTAAGATTGTTAGTGTTTGGGATTTTCTGAATGCTTTTGTACTGCTTATGAGACATATCAGCGTTAGCAATTTGTTGGGAGCAGCTACACGGCTCACCGTACACCTAGGAGCGGCAATTCTTCGTTTTTAATACTAGTTCTCCCCCCCTTTCTTGTTAAGAATGTCACCAATGACGAGCTCCACAATGATAGCTGCTTGTCGCATTCACACTAGGTGTACCGCTTGATCAACCTATCTTTCGGCATTTCCCAAATTCTGTCTTGTGTGTATCAGAAATTACGTATTCTTGACTTCGGAGCTATACTGACGTCGTACTGAAGCGCTACGTAGTGACCCTTTGAATGAGATACGTCGAAAACGACCCAAAGTATTCCCCAATAAAACTGTGCTCAAGATCTCTGTTTCTCCCTCTTCGATACTTGATTTCTGTTCAAAGATATTGTCCTGCCAACTTATATGTCCTGTTGTATAATTCAGAGTTGAAGCTGTACGAACTGACTTGACAATATGCCAGTACGACGAACTTTGACCGGTTTCCAAAAGTATCAAAGCTCAAGTTCAGCACATTATAAAATGTATAAAATTTCTACTCTGTTGGTGATCTTGTGACGTCCTGGGCCATGAACAAGAGATGTGCCACCCGCTTAGATCAGAGAGGAATTGCAAATTCGGTCTTGTATTCTCATCAACGTTATCTACCACGTCTTGGGGATCTTTCCTTAGGGTGCAAGTCATTGTAGAGGGGAATCTCTCTTCTGAAGAAAAAAAAAAAAAAAACAGTGTATCTTTCTCTCGCTAGGGTATATGCGTTTTTATGGCTGCAGCATGTGGGCAACAGTTAATGTTAGTTATAAGGTCCTCTTGTTGTATGAGCTAAGAACCATGCAATTAAATAGTTCTATTGACCATGCATGAAGAGACTACTCATCAGAGAATAGAGCGATATGAAGCTTAAGTCACACCGAAGATCATTATTCACAAACCATGCTCGCACTAGCTTCCCCCCTTTACATACAAAGAATGAACATGAAACAAGATGAATAACAGTGGACTAAAACTAAAGGCTTGAGACATACTGCAGAGGCTTCTATCTCGTAAGATCACCAGTTTCTACGTAAGAAAAGAATCCGAATCTCGATATTGAGCGAAAACTACCATCGACTCAGAGGGAACAGGATCTAGAAATGCATCGCGCTCTTGTAAGAAGCTGAATAGTATAGAATACCAATCCCAACTCGATAGACTCGTCGTGACAAATCCGACCGAGGTTATTCACCCCTCAAGCTCAACGCTGGAATTGAGATTTACGCCACGGACTGAACATTCCTCCGAGCACCCGAATTTCGGAGTATCCCATATAGGCACTAATGTAGAAACACTCATGTCACTGATGAACTGAAGTCTATATCCTACTAGCTAAGTACGTAACCTATATTGCAGCCTTTATATACCAGGTCTGGTTCTTTTAATAGCATCCAATATGATATGATAGACAGCCAAGTTGACTGCTGGAATGCCGAACATACTGAGGCAGATACTTAAATAGTTACTATTAGGAGCGCAACTATTGGGGTGAGTATTTAGCAAGCTTTGTTAATCCCAGACAATCACAACGGGCCACTACAGGTACTCCATATCCCTTCGATTATCTTGGGGATGCGTTGTACAAGGCTATATTTATAAAACGACACAAGTTTGCCGAAGCCGTGCCGTTAAGCACAGTGTCCAACGATGCAAAGTCTGCTTCTTATCTGGCCGGTTGCTCGTTTGATAGATCCAGTGTCAAACCCTTGAAGAACGATACGTAAAGAGCTATTGCAAAAGCTTAAGATGAAAAGCGAGGCCAGCGAACGTTCAGATCTCGCGGCTCCTTGCTTGACACTTCGAGAGAAGTTCCCATGTCTATCATCCATGCGTTTCTGGCAGGTTTTTTATGTTTCAAGGTTCCAAAACCTTCAAGTCATTCGATAACCCACATCCCACGAGACTCCAAGCTCGAAGTAGCAAGCAAGGATTCACCGGACAGAAAAACGGTCATGGCGTTTGTATCCGCACGGTTGGTCAATCCAGGGTAGCCGGGATAGGTCAAGATAGACATGGTTCTGAGTTGAGCTTCTCGAATAATCCCCGATTCAGGTTGGACTGGGATGTTAACAACTTGTTGATGCAGATAAAGTCCCGCATCCTGCCTAAAACTCCCCGTTTGGGTACAAGAACTCTGCTCGCACGGGAGATAAACAATTTACATGCTTAAAGTAATGTGTTGTGTGGTTGGCCTATTTGGACAAAATTGACTCACCGACTCAAGCCTTTGCAGATCGCTTCATAACTCGTGATTGCAAACTTGGACAACCAGTGGAAAATGATAACAGGAAGCCCAGGGGAGCCTGCTCTCTTTGAACATCAATCCTGCCTCAACCAACCAGGCTCTGTTGATTCAATGCGTGGTAACTGTACCACATGATTTCTGTTCCACAGTGATTATATTGTAATCGTGGCTGCCCTCGGACTCCTGCAAGTTGTATCTGCCCGTTGGCCATAAGTAAGATAAATTGATTTACCATAAAAACAACAAATGAAAGCGGATAATAGGACTCTTCTTATTTGGTTGAGTTGATTGATCTGCGTTGTTGCTGTTGTCTGAAGCAACAATACAGTTACAACACAGTGGGATGCGGGCAAGCAGATCCAGGCACCTGGATCTGAATCAGACCAGCACACGCGCACGCAAACTCTTTGGGCTCTTTGGAGCTTCCATCGGATCCGTACCTCGGAGACTAGACACGTTGTCGCCAGAGATGGACATAGACATGGTTCACCCCACAACCTGAGATTGGTTGGATCTCCCGTGGCGCGCTGTTTGACGTCACGGCAAGTCTTGAACACAGACGTCATACGAAAACGCCTTCATCTCAAACTAGCCGTTGCTTCAGGCGCCGGTAGACGCACGAGACTCTGAAACAGGGCGCGGAATCCAATAAACAAGGGAACAACTGTAGACCTGGCTACAAGCGTAACCGACACAGCAGAAGCTGAGCTTGCTGTGGAACGATGGTTCAGTCTTTTGTGTAAGGAATTAGGAGACTATCAATTTGTCACATCTCAGATTTAGTTGCATCCACTGCTTTGCAAGGTCCTGATGGAAGCACACAAAGTGCCTAAGTGCATAGCCGAAGTAAGAAAACCTGTCCCAATGCCAGTCCTCACTGATGGAACTTTGCGTTTGAGTTGAGACTGCTGAGTAGTTGCCTGGTGGGGGGCGGCGTTTCTTCGCCTTCAGCACAATAATGGAGCTGTTACTGACAGTTTCGGTGATGTTTCTAGATGGAAAATACCTTGTGAAGTTAGCTTTGACAAGTTTGTCACTGTAAACTATAGTTCTCTGAAAAGGAGGCGGGTTTTTGAACAGAACAGACACAAAGCTGAGGGTACTTTTCAGTAGTCTGGTATGTTAATAAAAAGACCCTGGTATATAATGGGCCTCACCAAGTCCTTACTGACCGCGTTTCTTTTGCCTGTCCGGCTGCATTCCGCCAGCCCACAGACCCGCGTGGCAGGCCAGGTCCTAAGATGGAAACATTGAAATTTGAATCGAGGGCTGACCCCAGAAAGGCCCTCACTTATGACTGTGACACCGCACGGCCAACTAATTAGCAGTATGATTATCAGTAAAAACGAGGCTAGAAAGAATTCATTCTGGCCATTGCAAGCTCAATTCACTCAGGGTTCCCTGGAGAAAAAAAATTCAATTGTCGATTCGGTGAAGCGGGTTGTTTCCACGAATAATAACACAACGGGTATCAGGAAAAAAAGCCATGAAAGCCACGGTGATGTCAACCGGACGTCGAGCGTGGTTGAGTCAATTCACTTTGCGGCATTGAGCGAATAGGGGAGATGGAGGGAGTCGAATCATTGCATATAGGCTGTAGGAAATCATTGATTTGACTGCTTTAGCAGCTGGTCCGGCCAAAGAGACTCCTTGTTCTCCCAAGAAACAGGCAATGACTGTTATGTCATACGAAGGAAAAGATCAGAAAATTGTGGATGACTGATGAAATAGCTTGCTCATCGAAATGTCTCATCTCATTGTGGACGGCATAATAGTAATAGAGAGCCTCATCCTGAACGTGATCGAAAGTCCTTGTCCTTGTCCCTGTGGCTCCTGTCAAATATGTCTAAAGAGAGACAATTTAATTGTAGATCGCCGATCTTGAGAGAGAGCACGAGAGGGTCTTTAGGGGAGGTAAGAAAAATTAGGACCTAAACCCTAAGTGACAAAAAGACTTAGGAAAGCCTATGCTAAAATTAGGCGATTTTAGGCTGTTTTATTTTTCCCCTCTGACTGATTGTCTGATGTCTTCTTACTCCCTGAGGGGTCCATGGGGACAGGCCACCATGACCGATGACAGGTCACAGTGGTAGCTCGAGCGCTATTTCGATCTGTGATGAAGCGTGAAGAATGGCATTGAAAGATATCCCAAGATAGCTGGCTGCCACTTTGGTCCAAGGATGAACAAATATTTTTGGCACAGACGAAGGAGACCAACCAATTTCGTAAAGCCAGCCTCGAATGGACATGCACTAGTAAGTGCGTGCTGTTGAGAGAGAGAGAGGCTTTGGTAAAATTTCCAGAGCAAGGGAGATTTCACGAACCCAGAAACTGAGTTCGTGACAGCCACTATAACCCTCTGGACCAACCCTGGCGTATTGTTTGCCATGTAAAAAGTTGGTACCTACAGCGTTCCTGGCAAGCCATTGGATGCAGGCCATAGGGCAGACCCGATGTGGTTGTCGCTGGAAGAAAGCTCCCGCCGCCAGTGGAGGTTACCTAGCCGCTAGAAGCTTTGTGAAGTGCTGTAAGTGGCCATCGGCTGGGGTTGATGCTTGGCTGGTTACAAAGGATAACAACGGACGATGACGATGATGCACCAACCTGCCAGCACCCACATTTGCAGTCATTGGTCTCTGTCGTCTCTCATTGTAATCTGCGTTGAGGAGCAGGAGCATGAGCACCGACCAGCCAATCCCCTGGATGCATGGATGATGATATTTATGTGCTGAGGTTGCTGATTATTGGGAGCGCCATCACCGTTGTTGTCTGCGCATGCAATGCAAATGCAATGTATTTAGGATGGCAAGTAAGAAGAGAAGATGAACTCGGGTTGAAGCGATTCATGGCCATGAAAGTGTGCGAATAAAAAAGAACAGAGTTCCTATTAGCCCTCTTTTAATGCTAGTTATTTCTCTGGGCTGTAACTCCAAGGTCGGTACGTACCTGCTGCCGTCGACGTAGGTGACCAGGGAGGATTTGCTTCTGTTCCCTGAGGGTCTCTTTTCCTACGTCATCGTGTGCAGGGTTGGCACTACCTACCCCCGTTCTGTGCGCAATATCGTGGACTAGACAAGTACTAGACAAGTAGTATCTCCGACCATTATGTGCTAATTCGTACCATAGAGCCGCTGTACTCTACTTTGATGTACCTAGGCAAGTCAACTGCAAGCCAGAAGCCAACTTTTGCCCACCTTGAAATCGGTTCTTCAAAGTGCCTGTTTGAGGAGTCTCCAGTCTCTCTCTCACTAGCCAGGCCAGTCCAGTCCACCTCTCGACCACCGTTACCACCGCCATCTTCTCTCTGAGAGACACACTGCAACTCACTACGAAGGACCGGTGTGTGGTCGAACCCCCCAATTTTCCACTCTCAAACCTCCTGCGTTGCGTTCCGGCTGCTCGTTGCCCCGTTGTTGGAACATCCTCTTACGGCCCTACACTCCGATCTTGGGCCATACTATCTTGACCTCCCTACCGATCATTAAACACCCCTCTGTCGTTGATTCACTGGTGCCGGGTTTCTTAGGAACTATCGCTACTGTTACTGTGCTGCCACAGTTGGCTTGGGGTTGGAGGAAACAAAGCGTTCGCCTCTATCCCCCTCCACTACTTAGTTTGACATATCCTTAAATCGCGAATTGTCCTCAACACCACTCTTCCTGCCGGCGAGAAGGATTTAGCAGCTGGTCTTTGGACGACTTATTGTTTCGTGAGGCATGCAAAGAGCCACCTCGCCGGTTGGCGACGACATATTATCGATCCCCTCACCAGCGCGTCAACAAGATTTGTCGACTCTCTCTTCTTCGACATCCATATTGCCGCCTTTTTCGCTTGTTGAAAAGCTGCCTGTGAGCGCTATTAGAAATGGATGTGTGATGCCGGAATCAATATCGAACTCGACTATAAATGCGACTGCGACACCAACCGCGCGTGACGCAATGACGACGGATCGCCACCCGAGCCACCCTCCATCCTCGCCCCTTGATGCTGAATCTAAGGAGCCCCGCGTCCACAACAACATGATAGGAGATTCTACCGATGAAAGCGCTGTTTCTTTGATCAAAGGCTCGGGTATCGCTGCCGAATATTCTACTGCCAGTGCTGCAACGGACGCATTGAGTCCTCGGCGTGCAGGTTTCGGTGCTGCTCCCTCTACTAGCCAAGCGTCCTCACAGAAGCAGCTTAACGAATACCGAGAAAAACTTGCACGCGATCTGGAACGCCGCGAAATGTCAGCTCGAGGGCTGATGGCGAGCCCTAACGAAAAGAATCGGGTTTCTCCTATCCCCGAAGAGGGCCTTTCCAGTTCACCGCTTCAGACCTCAGCTCTTACAACCACATCAACAGAGTCAAATGCCACCGTTCGAGGCGCTCCTACCCCAGGGCCTATTGCAGGAACTCCATCTTACCCGTTTCCACGGATGGCACCCGCTGGTTTTGTGCCTTCATATCTGCATAGACCTTTCACCACACTCTCGCCTACAGGTGCTCCACGATCCTTTGGCTATGGTTCCTTCGACACCTTGGGTATGGCTGCCCAGGACAAAGTACTTTCAAGTACTTCGACTCCAGCCTCCAACTTCACATTCAACCCATCCGCGATGTCGCCGCAGCCTGAGAACCCCGATTTCCCTAACCCTAACCTCTATGATCTTTCTTTAATGCTAGCTGCTGAGCCTGGGCTAGATGCTTGGTGGTCAAATGTTGTTCAAATTATGAGAGACGTGTATAAAGCAGAGCGAGTAACACTCGCTATCCCAGCTGACTCAACAGACATCGAAAATGTTCCTTGGGGCCAAAAAGCAACTTTCAACCTGCATAAGGAGGACGATCTCAGTCTGGGTTATATGGCTGCCAAACAGTCCAGCAGCATTATCCTGAGCACAAGTGACTACGATAGATCCGGGCCTGGGTCCACTACTACACCATCGGTTTCTGACGAAACTCTACAAGCTAAATTTGCTTCCCGACCAGGCTTATATAGCCGTCATTCATTTACGACATATGAGGAGAAGAGGGAGAGGACGCAAACAACACCTAACGTACAGGCTCGCCGACCCGCGTTTTTGGCCAGGAGCCAAAGTAACTACCTTGCAGGCCCTGCCTCTAGAGAGACCTATGCCGATTATGCCAAGTTGAATAAGACTACACTTGACGAACACGATGCTATTGAGCAACAGATCCCAAGCTGGGAGGCACCACTCATGGGTGAAAAGGAAGGCCAGGGGCGTGTCTTACCAGTACTGCAGGCTCTTGATTATGAAGCAGATCCTCTGATTGACCACAGCGGAGTTATGCGAGTCCTCGAGCGTGGAAGAGCCATCGCACTTACTAGATCATATCCGTATCTTGCTGATGAAACACCTGCTGAGCCTTTGAAGAAACCAAAACCTGCTGCCCCAGAACCTTCTTCAAACGCTCCTCGGAATTTTGCTAAACCGCGTTCAGACTCGTTCTCGAAACTGTCATCAATGTTCAACTCAGCCAGCTCTTCTCGTGTGCCGACTCGAAGCAAAACCCATTCAGCTGCCGACAGAGCAAAATCAATAGCTTCCCGCTTGGAGGGTCGTTTGGACGACGATATGCCCCGGCCCCCAACACCTAAGTATGAAGAGTTCGAACAAGCGCCACCATCGCCTTGGTCGCAATCGCCAGCTCCATCACCCGCTGTGCGAGCCGATCCTAAAGAAAACCCTTTCTTCACGGATGCCATGGTTGACGAAGATTCTTTCAACCCAGATACTGGCACAGAGGATTACACTGGAATGCGACCGCCCGAAGCTATTGGAGTTGATAACTCATGGACCGTTCTTCACATCCCTCTCTCCCACGTCCTTCTCTCAAAACCTACTCGAACTTTCAAGCTAGACAGCACTTTGATGGAGCAGAGATCGCACGCCCGCACCAAAAGTGAGAGTATTCCTGCTCCTAGTGACGAGGGTGGCCGCAACACGCCAGACAGTGTCAAGAGAGCTAAGCCAGCACCGATCGCTATTCTGTCTATTCTGAGCCCAATTATCCCTTATCCATCGAATCTTAAGCACTCCCTCGAACACCTAGCACCTCATATGGCCACCACTTTCTCCTTATGCCGACATTATAGTAACTTAGAGACCGAGTTGGCCGGGCTGCAGCGGAAACGACCACAGACGGCCGGATTTGGGGCGGTTGCACATGATGGACGACCTTTGGAGAATATGGCTTATCTCACTGCTGATGACGTTGTTCCTCACCAGTCCCTTGCTGGTAGTATGACTAGTCCAAGCGATTACTCTGGTGTTTCTAAGAGTGCTACTGGATCTCCATTAGGCACTCCTGGATGGGACCAGGGTTCTGGAGGCTTTCACGCAGACAAGCGACCACCACCAACATCGAGTCCTGCCGCAACGCCTCAAGGAGAGGGATACTTCACCTCTAGGCAAAGACCAGTACCCGCACGACACGAAACATTCGGCGGTACGGGTATCCCACGAGCAAGAACCAGTTCGAAAGATACTTCTCCTGCTGAGAAGCGAAGTGCCCGAGTTAGCGGTTCTTTTGTTGCACAAGAGACTTCAGAGCAAGATTTGCCTACTGAAGGCAAAGCGACCCGTACTTCCTCCGACGAATCGACCGGTGGATTGACCAAAAAGTCGACACAGGTTGACGCTCCGGATGTCAGTATAGATACTCTGGATCCCACCAACAATGACATTGCAGCTGAGAATTTGGCTGACTCTACCAAGACCGGACGCAGCACTCGTCAAGGGCACAGCATGCTGCATTCTTACGGTGCAGATTTTGCTTCGACTTTCCAATCCCTTCCACCCAGTTCCACACTCTCAGCCAGACCGACACCTGTTTCTGCGCCTTCTCGAAGCGGCTCATTGACTACCACAGCTGTTGATATGCCACCACCGTCGGACAGACTCAAGGGACTAATTTTAGATTCCCTACCCGCCCACGTGTTCGTTGCACTTCCACAGACGGGAGAAATAGTTTGGGTCAACAGTCGTTATCTATCATACCGAGGCCAGACAGCAACCGACCTCGCCGCAGATCCATGGGGCAGCCTTCACCCCGATGACCGTGACGACTACTTAAAAGCCTGGGGCCACTCTATTCGCACAGGCGAGCAGTTTTCGAGAACTGTTCGAATTAAACGATTCGATGGTGCATATCGATGGTTTTATGCTAGAGCAGTTGCATCAAAGGATAAGAGGGGTGTTATCATGCAGTTCCTTGGATCGTACATGGATATACATGACCAGCATATTGCCGAGCTGAAAGCAGCACGGCAGGAGGAGATTGAGGCGTCCGAGGCTAAACACCGACTACTTGCCAACCTCATTCCCCAAATTATCTTTACAGCGACTGAAGATGAAGGAATTACTTTTGCCAATGAACAGTGGCTCTCGTATACAGGGCAAAGTTTCTCCGACTCGCTTGGATTGGGATTTATGGATTTTGTACACCCTGACGATCTTGCTAAATGTCGTATTCCCTCGACTCAACCTTCAACGCCTGGCGGATTACGACGCGAAGGGTACAACAAGATATACAGACAAAGATCTGCACAGTCCGAGGCGGCGTCTAACACCACTATTCAGCCTCCCAGATCGCGTACACCGCAAGACTCGCCTCTACGTAATACGCAGCAAACACTGTCTCGAAACAACAGTTCTGGCAGCAGTTCAGCGTATGAATGGCCTGCTGCGGACCTGACAGAATTGGCCAGAAAAGGTATTATCAAAGTGGCGACCGATAGTGCTGG
Organism: Fusarium beomiforme; assembly: GCA_002980475.2. Lineage (NCBI taxonomy): Eukaryota > Fungi > Ascomycota > Sordariomycetes > Hypocreales > Nectriaceae > Fusarium > Fusarium beomiforme. Next base: position 11,620 of record PVQB02000277.1, read on the forward strand.
TCGAGTCTCATACACGACTGAGGTCCGATTACTGTCCAAGACCGGAGAATACCGCTGGCATCTAATCCGATGTGTCGAGATTGACACTATTGATTTTGGCAGTGGTGCTAGTTCCTATTTTGGATCTGCAACAGATATCAATGACCACAAGCTTCTCGAGACCAAACTCAAAGAAGCCATGGAAACCAAGGGAAGATTCCTCAGTAACATGTCGCATGAGATTCGTACTCCTTTGATCGGAATATCTGGCATGGTAAGCTTCCTACAAGATACTACTCTGAATGAAGAACAGCTCGACTATACCAATACGATACAGACCAGTGCCAACAGCTTGATCATGATCATCAATGACATTCTGGATTTGTCCAAGGTCGACGCTGGCATGATGAAACTGAAGTACGAATGGTTCCATACCAGATCTATCATCGAAGACGTGAACGAGCTTGTTTCGACAATGGCCATTGCAAAACGATTGGAGTTGAATTATCTTGTGGAGGCGGATGTACCTGCGTGGGTCAAGGGTGACAAGGTGCGCATTCGCCAGGTTCTCCTCAATGTCACCGGAAATGCCATCAAATTCACCTCTGAGGGCGAAGTTTTTAGTCGGTGCCGTGTATACGTCGCTGACAGCTCTCATGTCGATGAGAACGAGATCATGCTGGAGTTTTCTGTCACTGACACAGGTCGCGGATTCTCAAAAGAGGAGGCGGAATTGATTTTCAAACCTTTCAGTCAAATCGACGGTAGTAGCACACGGCAACACGGTGGTAGTGGATTGGGTCTCGTCATTTCTCGTCAACTGGCTGAATTGCATGGCGGTAGCATGACGGGACGCGCGACACCGGGCAAAGGCTCTACTTTCACCTTCACCGCGCGATTCGGCCTCCCCACAGCTGACGATCACCCCAACCTGCCTGATAGTCCTCCTGCCACGGGCGCCTTCACACCTAGGCCGGAGATAGTGGATAACGTTCCCAGCACTATCAAGCCTCTGCCTCCGCCAAAACATTTACGCAACGCTGAAGGCGCTAGCCCTGGAGGCACAACATCAGAGTTTACGTCGCCTGGAGGCCTTTCTGTCGGTAGCTCCAATCCGTCTGTCCGTTCAGCCAAGTCGCAAGTTACCGACCGATCCTCGGCAACATCTGTCACTGGAGGTCTGGCCCGTTTTAGCGAAGCAGCCAAAGCAAGTGGGCAAGACTTATCTCAGATGAAGCTGGAGATGCCCTCGGGACGCAGCTCTCCTGGCACCCATCTCTTACCTGGCAGTGGTTCGCCTGAGGATTTCCGACCCCCTATGTACTCGATTCTAATCATTTGCCCGCAATTTCATAGTCGCGAGGCCACTACTCAGCATATCGAAATGACTCTGCCAAAGGATGTTCCCCACCAGATCACAGCTTTGGCAAGTGTTGAGGAGGCGCAGACACTAATTGGTGGTGAGGATCCTATCAAGTTCACACATATCGTCATCAACCTCCCTTCGGCTGAGGCCATCATTGGTCTTATGGATGATATTACGAAGTCACAGACAATCGATAAGACGACTATCCTTGTGCTCTCGGATTCAGTGCAACGACAAGCTGTCATCAAGTTGGCGGCCAACACTAAATATGAGCAACTCCTCTCAGATAATCTGGTAACGTTTATCTACAAACCTGTGAAGCCGTCTCGGTTTGCTGTTATCTTCGATCCAAACAAAATGCGTGATCTCAGCATAGATCGTAATCGCTCTACAGCGCAGCAAATGGTCGAGAATCAGAAGGCTAGCTACCAGGAGATTGAACGGCGCATGGGCAACAAGGGCTACAAGGTGCTCCTGGTCGAGGACAATCCGGTGAATCAGAAGGTTCTCATGAAGTACCTCAAGAAGATTGGTGTCGATGTCGAGATCGCGGTCGATGGCGCGGAATGCACAAACATGGTTTTGTCAAAGCCACACAAACACTATTCGCTTATTTTAGTATGTTGACCCATGCAAATCCCTTGGGATTTGAGTGAAGATCCTTCGATAACTAACAATACTTCCAGTGTGATCTACATATGCCTCGAAAGGATGGCTACCAGGCGTGCCGTGAGATTCGACAATGGGAAACAGCCAACCTTTACCCCCAAATGCCTATTATCGCGTTGTCAGCAAACGTCATGTCCGACGTCCAGGATAAATGTGTCGCGGCAGGATTTAGTGACTACGTCACGAAGCCAGTTGACTTCATCGATCTCAGTAGAGCTATGTCCAAGTTCTTCTGATCGTAACACTCTTGCCACTCCTCTTTCGGTCATTTCTGACACACAACTACACCTCTGCCTCTTCGGATCTTTTATACTCTACGACTGTTCATGATTTATTATCCGCTCCATTCATAATGATATTACGGCAGTTTCTATTTTAGATCAGAAAGATCTCCTTGGTGGTTCCCTTCGGTTTTTGATATACTGAGCCTGGGCTTAGTTGTGGCTCTACTTGGATTGAAGCTGATCGAGGCACCTTGGATATGATCTTACTATACTGATATGGTTCACTTCCGGGCTATATGACTTTTTATACCAGCGAGTTTCTCTGGCCAGGGAATTTGTCTTTGCATACAACGGGAGGTTACCCATCGCATCGGCGCCGGGTTTATAATGATCATAGGCGATTGTTCTTGCGTCTATTCTCTGATTCTTTTCCGTTTTTCATTCACCTGGGCTGAATGACTTGGAGGGGGTCCTGGGAAGGCTTGAAGACTGGATATGGTGTTAAGGAGTTTTGTTTGTATCGCTCCATGCCTTGCTACCACTGTCTGATTGAATGTTTCATTTTGCCATGTGGGTTAATTGCAAGATGGCTTGGTGAGCGGCAAGTACAACGAGGATATAAAGTTTTGGTCTTTTTGGTAATCTTTTGGCGAAGAACAGGGGGTTATGCATGGAAGGCGGATGAGCAAGATGGGTTGAACATATTATCAACCTTGTTCAATATTCATTTATACTTAGATAGACGCCGCGGGAAAAGAGGTTGCGGCGGTGCATTTTCAACGTGGTGTTATACAGTCCTCATGAAGTGGTATAATTAAGAAATTACTCTAAAGCATAGCCAGTTCCAGTGCAATTCTTCATTGAGACAGTCAAAATGGAGATATAAACATGTTATTTTGTGATGCCATGCTACCACAAACGCTATCATGATTTCCAAATAGCCAAATTTCAAAACCATGCCAGCATAGTTGGTCATTCTATCCATTGCTTTTCCGTAATCCGTTCCAAATCATTCATCATTAGAGTAAAGATATGAGATCAAAACAAGCTATCCCGCGTTGGCGGGCTGGTATCAGCTGTTCCCATGAAATTCGAGTCATAAGAGAGTAAGAATGCACCCATCCGAGTAAGTTTTCGATCAGTATACACTTCCCCGAATACTTCGATCCTCCTTCTCAGCGTGATCCAAATCCTCCACAAGTTCAGCGTCACCGTCGCAAGAGGAATCGGTGGATGCATCGCCAAGACGGTTAGTCCGAGCATATTCATCCAGGCTATCCTTATCGCTCGTGTATGCAAGGTGTTCGGGTCCGGCTTTGAGGAGGGGTTTCTTATTGTATGAACCCTTCTCATTTCTTTCGCCAACGGTCTTGTTGAGTTGGGCGTTGAGAGAGGCAATCCGGTGTAAGCTCATGTTCTCATCTTCTGACGAGTCGTTGTCCGTTTCGGCGGCAGAGGTGTGGCCAGAATAGCTCCCGCCCCCATCGCGACCAACGTGTAAGTAGGGTGACTGGATATATTCGCTGGCAGAGATGACCGAAGGGGTGTCGTTGAGGTCAGAAATGGATTTGCCTTCATGGTTTGATGAAATGTCGATCTCAGGGCCGTCTTCATCAGGAACACCTGGCGTGGCACTCACACCATGAGTGCTAATGCATCCTAGCTGGGCCTTCTGCTTCCGGCTGACGATGGTAATGATCTCGTCTGTACTCGTAATCTTGCCGTAAGGTTCCGGGCCCCCGTTCTCGTGATCCCTTTTGCGCATCATCTCTAGGTCCTCACGCTTAGCATAGTGGCGACTATGGTCACAGCCATTGGGACATCCGCCCCAGCGGCGTGTAACGACAAAAGTCTTAGTGCGTGTGAGTTTCGAATTGTCCTTGTCCTTGTCCTTATCTTCTTTATCTTTGCGCTCTCGCCGTAAGTCGGACCAAGTTCGTAATTTGTTCTCAAGAAGATACTTATTGTTCTCCTGCTTTCGCATGATGAGGAACTCGCAGTGGTTGATATTTCGAAGATCTTCAAAGTATTCGACAGTGAAATGATACCATTTCATGAGAAAGACGCGGGACATAAGTCCATGAGTGACTAGTACATGCAATATTAGTAAAAAGTCAAGATGGGTTGATGCAACAGCATACCTAGTACACAGACGCTAGGGAAATCATCTTCACCAAACTGTCGCCACAGGCTCTCGTTGAAGCCGCTGACACGATCGTAAGCGTCGGCAGCGCTCTCGCCGTTCGGTATACGGTAGAAGAAGTGGCCATAGTCGGCCCTCTCCTGCCACATACGCTCCATCTCAGCGCTACATGGCTGGAAGTTGCCAAAATCCTGCTCACGTAGCCGGGGCTCTTCGTACACCTTGATGTTAGCTCGGCGGAAGGGCGACGGGGAGCCTTCGTCTGAAGTCAAGGTTTCGAGAATTCCTTCTGTGGTTTCTCGAGTACGGCGGTATGGAGAGGTAAAGAACTGGAGGGTGTCATCGGGACGGAGAAGGCCTCGGAGACGACGTCCGGCATCATGGGCTTGGTTCCAGCCTTCAGGTGTAAGTTTGACTCGATGATCGGGGACGGTTTGGTGAATTTCGCGGTTCTCTGTGTATTTGTAAGCATCTGTGTTTAACCAGGCAGAGGAGGAGGCTGCATCAACGTACTATTGCCTTCGGACTGGCCGTGGCGAACTAAGATGATCAAGCGTGGCTTGGTCATGATTGTTCTACTCTGTGATATAGAGTCGTAGTCGTTGAGTGATTGATCTTGTCTCTGGTAATCCAAAGGGTGAAGTTAATATTTTAGATTGATGCAGCGTATTCACAATAGTTGTATATGTTGAATCGAGGTTCTCGGTCCAACAGTGTCGTTGCGAGACAGGTTAGGTTAAGGCAGGATGGAATATGGCGGAGTAGGGGAGATATAGATTTGCAATTGGTCAGCTAAAGTGTAGGCAAGAGTCACCAATTATGAATACTAAAAGAGAAGAGGGTGGAAAGTTCAGAAGTAAGAGCAGCAGCTATGCGTCATAAAAATAGGAAGAAAAGCTAATGGAAGGTGAAGCGTGGAACGCAACGTCTTTTTTTAGGTGATGTTTTAGTGAGGCTCGTCTACCTAATCCCGTAGCCCCTCGTTGGGTGTTGGTCCAGGCTCACGAGACATCCTGACCTGAAGCATCAGAGAGCAAACCCATGCAACCATGTTTCCGAAAAAAACGCCCCGCCAAAAATGCCGGGATAACCCCCCACCACCACCTCAGCCCAGCTGGAGGAAGGAAGGATGTGCGCACCTACCTAGGGACCATGTATCATGCACCTTTTAACCTTCTACCCGAGCGGATTGGCGTCGCCGGGAGATGGAGGAAAGTGTAAGGGTGCTGTACTTACAAGGCAAGTACCACTACCCTCGTTGGGGGCCGGAGCCGCCCCGCCATCTGTCGACCGAAGCAGAAAAACAGCTTCTTAGTCGTCAACCGTCAACCCTCCAAGCACACATTGCTTGACCAATGACAACCGAGGCAATGTTCAAGCTTGCCATCACACAAAATCAGAAAACAGCCCATAATAGTTCTTGGAAGTTGGACTAGCCTCAACCAAATCTTTCCGAATCCCTGCTAATGATACGAATGAAGCAAAATCATAAAGGGGAGCTACCGCCCTCCCCATGGCACGATCTGGAGGAGGGCCCGCAAACGGTTTTTGCTATGTAATCATGATTAAGCTAAAGTGAGCTGGGACTATCTGGCGATACAAGTCCGAGGACTGATACGATTCAGCGTTTGACGTGTTCATGGACTTGGATTGTTCCACGGACGGACATCGCATGGCGGCAGCGGCAGATAATATCCGTTGATATCAAAATCATATGATTTGCCGTTCCCGTCCCCTCGGAACTGACTTGGACCTTGCGTGCTCTCCCTTGTCAAAGATACTAGAATCTGGCAATCTGGTGTTGGTTAGCCAATCCTGGAGATCTGCAGGGCCAGATTGAGTAGTAAGTCCCGCCTTTTTAAGCAGATGATTTGAGTCACGACAGCAGCCAAGTTGATGTCCATGCCTCATGCATGCATTTCGTCTTTTTCCTTTCTTCTCTTTCTTGTTTTCTTTCGGCCCTCCCGTTTTCATGATCATGATTAATCTCGTGGTGTTTATTTGTTTTACCGGCTAATTACCATCTCTCGGATCTAGACGGACGGCCCATTGCTTGTCTCGGTCCACCTGGATTCAATCTCATTGCCCGAATAATGATGACGGCTACGGCGACATAAAGTGAGGTGACGCGATCTGCAATGGGAAGCGCCCAGCCGCCGATTGCAACACAGTCTCTGAATAAACTCGCACATAGACGATATGATACCAACTGCGACGTGCAGCTCTCGCCCAACATTTTCCTCTTTGACTCATGTCTGCAGTATGCATTCTGCAGCGACAGATTGTTTCCCTTTCTGATTACAATCAATCACATGCCATCATGCGCATTTCTCTTTGTGGCTTGCTGACGCGGCTTGGAACTTTTTCTGCGCCTGAGATGCCAATTCAACTGCCGCGCGCTTATCAGACGACGCTCAGACATCCAGTCCAGTGCGATCGACTTTTTTTCAGTGGCTGCTTAGGCTAATTCTCGACAACCCTGCACCCAAATTAACGCCACTCTCATCAGATCCTGGCTTGCATCCACAATCTTTGATTTATCCTACCGTCAACAAACCAACACCATCTGGCATCTGCCAGCCACTATTATCTTCACGTGCCAACCATCTGACCGCTCTCTTTCAAAGGTTCTTGTCTCAATCGATCAATACCTCAACGGACTGTAATTCACCCGACGATCTTCTGCCTATTCAGGGTATCTACCACGCCCGTCGTCTCATTCTCACGCGTCCCTGAGCCCATTTTCATCTTGCCTTAGATCAGACATCGGACAACCAACATTTCTTTGATTCATTCTTTTTATTTCCTTGCCAAAATGTCCGCTCCCGGTCCCGAATCCGTTCCAACGTCGGCCGATCCCCGATCCCATCGACCTACCAAGAAGCGCGCTCTGACGCCCGTCTCAGCGCAAGCCGCTTCGGTAGAGGCCCTCTTCGCAAAGCCCGACCAGATCATCCGTATCCCCGAGTCGTCCACCTCGGGCTCCGGTAGTTCCGCCCTACGCTCCGCGCCCCCGGAAATTGTGACCAACGTTCAAGGTTCCAGTGCCGGTGCTGGTTCAGGCGAGTTCCATGTGTATAAAGCCAGCCGTCGGCGCGAGTATGAACGCCTGCGCAGTATGGACGAGGATCTTCGTCGCGAAAAGGATATTGAAGAGTTTAACAAGGATAAAACCGAGCGCGATCGCAAAGATGAGGAGCGCACTCGCAAGAACCGCGAAAAGAGAGAGAAGATGAAGGCCCGCAAAGCTAAGAAGGGCAAGGGCTCTTCCACAACTGACAAGAAGCCCAATGCGATACAGTCCAAAGATGACTCCCCACATGCGGAGAACGATGTTCAGAAGGACACTGCTGATGTTGATTCTAAGACCGAGACTGAGAATGGTAAAGTTGACCCGGGATCGACGCCGTCTACGCAACCTGCAGGACTAGTTATTCATGATGAAGACGACTGAGCGATAGGGAGCACAAAAGGACGGTGGCCTAAGAAGTTCTGCATAGCTGCGCTAAAGGATCACGGGTAAAGGGGAACGCCACATCAGAATCAAACTGAAGGCCTAAGTTAGATCGCAGAAGGAGGAATGGCTCGCAAGAGCATTGCAAGTAGATGCAACATTATTCATCAACCAGGTAATTTTATATGATACCCATTTCTTTCATCTTGAAGAGTCACCGGAGCTTCATCATGCTCGTCCCGGCGCTCGTTGTGTCGCATTTTTCTTTGTCTATTTTGCTCTTTCGGCTAGTACAGAGGGGTATGACCAGTCCATCCAAACAGACATTCATATAAGCAGCCCGAATTGCACACCTGCTTATACCACTATCACTTGCACATCACATCAGCATTGCCGTCTACAAATCTGTTCGTTGCTTTATTCTTCGCCGCCACCGCCGCCACCAATCTGCGCAGCCTTCTTGGCACTGCAGATGTCATCAACTCGGAGCAAAAGGCAAGCAGCCTGTTGAAATAGTTAGTATCCTGGCCTGTAGCTATGATTGGAAAGGAGAATGCCGGGAAACACTCACCTCAATGGCGGTCTTGATACTTTGGAGCTTGATAGCCTGAGGCTCCCACACTCCATACTCCTTCATATCTGCGATAGCACCTGTGTCACCATTGACACCCCAGGTGCTCTTACCCTCGGCCTGCTTGGCTCGGAGATCTGTCAACACACGGACGGGACTCTTGCCAGCGTTCTGGACGAGGGTTCGGGGAATAACCTCAAGGGCATCTGCCACGGCCTTGTAAGGCCACTGCTGGACACCCTCAATGCTCTTGGCGAGTTGACCCAACCTCACGGACACAGCCATCTCTGTAGCACCACCACCCGGCGATAACCGAGGAGAGAACATAACATTTCGTGCGACACCCATGGCATCCTGGAGGTTTCGCTCGATCTCGTTGAGGACATCCTTGGAGGGACCTCGGAGTAGGACTGTGCAGGCCTTGGGATCCTTGCACTTGGTGAGGAATGTGAAGTACTCATCTCCAATCTTCTCAATCTCGAACAAGCCGCATCGGGTACCAACATCGGAATCCTGGAGATCCTCTACTCGGTTGACGATGGTAGCCCCGGTGGCGCGAGCTATTCTGTTATTGTCGGTCTTTCGGACTCGGCGGAGAGCTGTGATATTGGCCTTCATGAAGTAGTGCTGGGCCAGATCTATGTCCAAATTAGTAAGCTGTGTTTCTCAGAAGCTATGGAAGAACGCACCAGACACTCCCTTCTCAGTAATTACAAGATCAGGCTTGACGGCGACAATGGCCTCGCATAAAGCCTTGACCTGCTCCTCTTCGATTTGCAGGATTCGGTTCCAGTCATCCTCTTTGGTGATCTCGATGTTGGTTTGAGACTCGCCCTTCTTGTACTCAAGAGGACAGTCGAGGAGGACGATCCGCGGGTTCTCAATGCGCCGGCGCATCTTGGGATGTGTGATATCCTTGTTGAGCATAAGACCGTCAAGAACTCTGCTATCCTCAATCTCACCGCCTGGAACCTTCTCCACTCTGGCATATCGCTTGATGTCGACCTCAGTCTTGCCGTTGCCAGCCTCCCATGTCACGGTGCGGACAGCCTTGAGGGCGAGGTCGCACATCTGGTCCATCCATCGAGAGACAAACTTGGTACCAATGGAAGAAGAGATGAGCTGGTACATGGCCTTGTCGTCGTTGACATCGATAGGCAGAGAGATCTCCTCGATGATCTCTAGGGCGTCTTTAAGGGCTCGCTTGAAGGCGGAAATAATGACGACAGGGTGGATGTTGCGGTCGAGCTGGGGAAGAGCTTGGGCGAGAATCTCACCAGCTATTCAGATGATGTCAGTGATATGTTCGGTCGGCATTGTAGCGTGACCATGCCCTCTTACCCAAGATAATAACGGTTGTGGTTCCATCGCCGACTTCCTCATCTTGTGTCCGGCTAAGCTCAATCATGCTCTTTGCGGCAGGGTGGGAGACCTCGATTTCTCGGAGAATAGCATGTCCATCATTTGTAAGAACGATACCGCCCATAGGGTCGAGCAACATCTTTAGCATAGCCTTGGGACCGAGGCATGATCGAATAATATCGGCAACACTGGATCGGTGGTTAGGGTCGGGCACGCGACTCGAGGATAGGGACAATGGCATACGTTTTGGCAGCAGCAATGTTGGACAGCTGAGCTTTCCGGCCGGTCTGCCTCTCACCGCTGTTGGTGTCTGCAACATCTCGGTCAGCCTCAAGGTCGTTCCGGAGGGTATTGAAAGCTCCCCTCTCAGGCTCAGGGCCCAGGGGTTCGCCCTCTAGTGTGGGGGTTATATATTGTGTAGAGGTATAGACTCACTCATAACCACCACCGGAGCCTGCATGATGGGCGAGGTTTTTAGTGTTTCTTCGGCTCAACGGTATAATCCTTCAAAGTGACGGCAGAAAAATCAATCAGGCGTGGTTCGGAGGGTTGAAAGGTGCCGGGTTGTCGGTGTCGGAGGGGCAAAAGGCTAAAAGAACAGTTGTTGAGGGGCGGGCGCGCACATACAGAAAAGTTCAGTGGTGGATGTGGATATGGAGGATTTTTGGCGGGGACCTGGAGGCTCCCATCCTGCTTGCGCTCTCTCGGCTTTGATATTAACCCGCCCCGCCTTGCGTTTGCTTAGTAGCTCTGGTAAATTTATTGCAATTTTGACCAGCTCATGACCTGTCAGAGAATCCCCTGGAATTGAAGGCGACCAATCATATGAGCCAAGAGTCGCTGAGCTTGGAGCTCTGTCAATTGAGCCCGGGAGTTGGAGAAGCGAATTGTCCATGATACAAAACTTTACCACTATAATTGTGGCTGTTCTGAGGTATCTACTCCAAGACAAGACATAAAGCAATCCAAGACCTTGAAACACAAAATTAGCCTCCTTCTTGTCTTGGTTAACTTGACTCTGGTTCACTGCCATTGCATAATGTCTGCAAAGAGAGCAGTCCAATCCATTCTGCCTAAATCTCAGCTCCCAGCTTGGACAACCTCGAGGCGCATCACAGAGTTCATTGCACACGTTACTCCTGTAACATCACCGGCACAGGCCAATTTGTACGTTGAGTCTTTGCTTGAATCAGATAAACGTATACGCAATGCAACACACAATATTACGGCGTGGCGAATTAGAGGTGAAGGCACCGGCCATCAACAATTCAATGACGATGGTGAGACGGGAGCCGGATCCCGTCTCCTGCAGCTGATGCAGTCCATGGACCTTTGGGACTCCATGGTGGTGGTTACACGCTGGTATGGAGGTGCCCATTTGGGATCTAAAAGATTCAGATTCATCACTTCTGCGGCCAGCGATGCCTTTGCAAGAGCTGGTATGATCGGAGATAAGAAAGATGATTCCTCTAAAGGGAAGAAAAAGAAGTAATGCAAACTACAGAACTGCGCTGGCTGACTACGATGAACTGGCAAGGTCTGTATCAGCCGTGTAAGCCATCTAAAACTCTCAGTCAACCCCATGATGTTCTAACACCTCCACCTCAATTGCCAACACCAAACCTCTCTCTCTATAGAACACTTTGTTTTGCCTCCTTCAAGTGTCTCAGTCTGGTCAAATGCCTCCTGTCTATCCCAATCGGAATTCTGGCGGTGATCTGGCGGTGACCTTCAGCTGCGTCTCACATCAGCCTCCAAAGCAGGTAACCGCCGATAATCCCTGCCTCCGAGTTGATTCAAGATCTGCTGGTTGATCATTCTCAATCTTGCTGAACCTCATTGCGTAGCGCAGATGCTGCGCGGGTCGTCTTCGCTCGACGGACTCCGACACCCGGATTGGTTTTCGGTTTTCGCGCAGTATTGCCCGTCCGTAGTGGAAGAGGAGGGACCTGGGCCCATTTACCTCCTTTCTTGGACTTGGCCTCAACCAGGCAAATATTGCCTGACATGAGTGCTTGAACATAGTGCCAGTGTTCTCGATCATTGATCGCTGCCTCACCGAGATGATCCCACCAGGATTTGTCAGCAGAGTAACTGGGGGCATTCTCAACCCAGAGAAAGTCTGGGGGAAGTTTGCTCATAAACCATGGATGGGGCGTTACTGCAAAACTCGGGATACCATTCTGACTAAATCTCCATTCGAGTTTAAGTTGGCGTGTAGCTTCTTGGGTAACAGCATCCAGGTCAAGTCGTGCGAAGTCCCCAAGCTGCGCATATGCATCAGGCTCTCGCGTTCCATGGCTTCTGGTCCAAGAAGTGGTCAAGGGCGGCTCCTATTCTTGCCTGATCTTCTCGATCCTAGCCGTAGGAATGGCAAACACCATGGTGGCATCGGTGGTATGATATTTCTCTGGTACATGACCTTTGACGTCAAGGAGCGGCTTGACAACTTTGAACCATGTCCATCGTTGCTGCTGTGGAGGATTTCCATGAAGACTTTGAATTGGCAGTCAGTTTCGTGATATTGTCCACTCCTAAGGTGACTTACATGTCTGCCTCATACAGAGTGATACTGCCTTTTTCTGAGTCAAGCTTGAGAGCATCTAGAATGTCTGCGATCTCCTCCGATACTGGACTGTGTGTACCAAGGTTCATAACTGGTTTCAATACCTTGTTCATCGCCATGTCGTGCTTGAAATGGAGTGAGTCGAGGTCAAGTTTCCAGTACCCGAAGCGGCGGCATGCCCATTCGAGCCATGCCATCAGTCCGGACGAAATCGGAGGAGGGACGAGAGACCAGTCTTCTTTGTCAGGAAATGACTCGACACGCATGAGGTTGTCTGAGGGGGGGTCATGTATCGGATAAGGGAAATAACGGTGATAGTTAGCAGTTCCAGTGATAACATGGAGCCGCTCGCTGGCCACTCGTCTAGGAAAAGTCATAAGTATGAAAGACTAACACGGGAAGCCGTGTTGTGAACACTCACATCCGAACCGCTCGGTCCTTGATATGCTGAGACCTCTTGTTATAATACTCGGCTCGCCCAGTGGCTCCACGCGTGTCGTCGACCAGTTCGTGGTTGACCATCTCCACTTCCCTCCCATCTTCAACTCCACTGGCGTGAAGATAAGAGAGTTCAGGAATCATATGATGAGACACGTCCACTCTGTTCATCACACCAGTAATGGTCATGGAATCTGTGGGTTGCTGTCGAGGCTGTGCTCGTGAGTCCTGTTGAAGCGTACTTTGTGTGGTATTCGTATATGCTAAGCTGTTGGCAAAGCCCATGGCGATGCCCTTCCGGAGCTTCTCGCGAACGGAGAGAGTGCTGAGGTGTTCTTGCGAGAGGTCATAATTTGGGTATTGGCTATGCATTACATTCTTCTCGAAATGTCCCTTTTCAGATTCTCGCGGGTTCATGCCTTGGCGGTTCGCTGTATGACGAAATTGATAGCCAGGAGTGGAAGATCCCGTTATCATTCTCGATGGTTCTCGGCCTGGTTCAACGATCTTAGGAACTTTGATCTCAGTCGGCTTGGGTTGTGAGGCGGACATATTTACAGAAGTCGACCGGTGGAATGCTGAAGGGTCTGTATCTCTCATCGTTCCTCCAGGCGACTCAACAACATACATAGCCCGGCTCCTCTTTGTGTTTTCTCGCTCAGGTCGCGGGCTCAGCAAATGCTTGCCCGTGGCAAGTGGCGGCCTCGCCATATTTGTAGTTGTGGCAGCAAACTATACTCTTCAAAGTTTGTTTGGGACAATAGAGTTGGCGTACGCTCTTGTCTCCACTATGGCCCTGCGATATGGAGATGACGGTATCACGAAGTGTGGAAACGAACAACAATAGGATAAAAAAATGTTGAAAAGGAAGGCAATGGATGAAAAGAAAAGAAAGAAAAGAAAAAGTGTGAATCGAGGCAACCTTTCGAGGGAGAAGGAACAATGAAGATACCCTGCCTTACGTTGAATGACTTCCTGCTATTATCTTGAGCACACGAAGGTTTAAGAACATGTGTCCAACAGGCATGATTATAGATGGCTTGAAATCGAGCCTATGAGTTTACAGAAGACCCTTCACTTATTTTGATATGAACATAGAATTCTTTCTGCTCGAACACCCTTTGTTCATTGGCCTCCTACTTCTCGTAGAGTTGTGCTGCGACTACTAGGCAAACCAACCGTTCAAGCCAATGTTAATATATGCTTCACAGTTGCTCCTATTGTGTGACAGCAATGATGACGACCCACTATGCAGACCCTCATGTTCAAACGAATCGAATACGAGATAGATGCCCTATAAACTGCAGGTTACTCTCGCCGTTGTAGTCAAACGGCGCGCCTCTTTTTTAAGCACCAAATCGAGGAGGGAATGTCTCTAGCCACAAACAGGTGGTTACACAAATTCGGGTCGACAGAGCTTAAGGATTCTCTGACTTGAACTGCTCCACTTGAGTTTCTCGCCGTGAATCACAGCCAAAACTTGCCTGCCTACCTGTAGAAAGTTAAGACAACAGATTAGGCCAAAGCTAACAATATAATATCAATTAAATAGCGGGGTTTTTCAATATCTTGGCATAATTAATGATGTACTGTACTCCTCTATAAGATAGTCTCTAAGATAATATAGTAGTGTTCAATCATTTGGATCAACCCAATATCTTTGGTTCAGGCAACTAAGAAGACGAGCCAACCATTACATCATACAAGAAACCTCTCACGGGAGGACCTTTGCTAGGCTAACAACAATAAGTCTCCTTTATGGACGAAGCACTGGCCACTTGAAAATAAATCTACCATTTCTCCACCATCATGTAACACGCCGAGTCCGCAATCTTGAACTCGTCTTGGTAAGAAACGCGCCGTAATCGGACTACAGTTCCCTTCCTTTTCCCTTTTTGCCCGGTTCAGCGTCGTTCATGAGTTCATGCGCAAATGAAGGGGCTAATCTCGCATATTGAAGATGAGTTACAACGTACTACAAGCCGAACACTCAGCAGCTCGCACTCCTTCACAAAACCAGTCTTTCCAAATACCTCGCATCCTTCCAATAACAGATACATGAGTACTTAACGGAAGACCATGATATAGAAGCAAAATTTCCCTATTCATGCCCTTGCCTCCCAAGCTCCCTTCCATGGCTGGTGTCATCCGTCTTGGTTTTCTCCGTGGATGGAAGAACTTTTAGCCAAGATCTTATCTGATGGAAATGATATAAACATCAAGAACCAGGGTCTCGGGATGGACGGACAACAAGGACAGGCTCCGCTCAGACCCAGCTGACGTATTGTGCTCCTACATGCCCCATATGCAAAAGTCGTGGTCTTGGCGGCGGCCAATATCTTCACTGTGAGGTGGTTCAAGGCCATGGAATTCTGGGAGCCTTCCACGGGCTGAAAGCAGCACTCTGTTGTGGTATATCGTCGCCGAACGCCAATTTAATGCCCTGGTTTACATAGCAAAGGCATCCAAGAAGCATAGCCCTCGAATTCGATTCAATTGAGGTATTTAAAACTCAATCATGTCATGAAAACAGTGCTGAACTAACATCCCAATGCCTGTCGATCCCCATCCGATAACTCTGAAGAACAAGCTTAATGTTACCCTTACCCACCAACTATCCACTCAGCGTCGGCACTTATGCTAGATCCAGCAACCTTATGTGGGGAGTTTATCAATCTCATCTAATCGCTTACAAGACCCTCAGTCCACGATGATAATAAAAAGGCCACTGGCGAGCCCGGAAAACTGGCTGCTCAGATTTTCTGCTTTTCGTCCTTGTCGGTTCTCATAATGAAGTTCACTGCAATTCTCGGCTCGGCCTTGTTGGGCCTTGCTTCAGCTGGTAACACTACTACCCGTAAAACCACCTACGACTACATCGTAGCCGGAGCTGGAGCTTCAGGCCTGGTTGTTGCTGAGAGACTTGCCAATGCTGGTCACAAGGTTCTTCTCGTTGAACGTGGTGGTCTTTCGTTCTATTCAACGGGTAACCGTGATGACTTGATGAAGTGGAACAATACCGTCACTGCATACGATGTTCCTGGCATGGCCTACTACACCGATATCTCACCAACCATTCAGTGGTGCACAGATATTGCTGCCTCAGCGGGTTGTCTGCTGGGTGGATCTACTATGCTGAATGCCCTCATGTTTGTCAAGCCTCGAGCCGCTGACTTTGAGGGTTGGCCAAAGGGATGGCGATGGGAGGATGGAGTGTCCGATGCTGCCAAGAGCGTCTTTGAGCGTATGCCTGGAAGTATTTTCCCTTCTTCTGATGGAAAGCGTTACGATGATGGTGCTTTCGAGGTCATGTCTAAGTTCCTTGAGAGCAATGGCTGGGATGAGGTCAATGCTCTGGAGAATGTTGAGGCAAAGGACAAAATCTTTACTCATCCTCCTTGGCTGGTAAGTACGACACCAATGCTTCATATACAACGCTCACACGGAATAGATCAGCAAAGGACTTCGAGGTGGTCCCGTTCGAGATATTCTTCCCTCTGCGCAGGCCCTCGACAACTTTAGCCTTGAGCTCCACGCCAAGGTCATCCGTGCTGTTCGCAAGGGCCCCATCGTTACCGGTGTCGAAGTCGAGCATGAAGATGGCTCTCGTGAGATCATCAAGTTGAGCAAGAGCGGTTCAGTGGTTCTCTCATCTGGCACCCACTCAACACCTCGCATCCTTTTCAACTCAGGCATTGGACCCAAGAAGCAAATCCGTATTGTCCAGTCCGGCTCTACCAACGTCAAACTCCCACCTGCCTCGCAATGGATCGACCTTCCCGTTGGTCAGCGCTTGAGGGATCATCCTATCGTTGTTATGGATTTCCAGACCAAGGATAAGCTCCCAGCTCTTCCCAAAGAGGCATTCACTGAGCCTGATGATCAGACTGTTGAGCTGTTTGCTGAAGGAAGCGGTCTCCTTTCTCAGTCTGCTCAGCGTCTTAACTTCTGGAAGAGTGTTCAGGGTAGTGACGGCGTGACTCGTTATGTCCAAGGCACAGTCAACGCACCTGAGAACAACACTATCTCAGCCAAGGTCTATCTTACCCACGGTCTTACATCCCATGGCACCCTCGAGATTACTCCTGAGGGCAACACGAACATCACTCAAAAGCCCTTCCTTAACACCGAAGGCGACCGCGATGCTCTCAAGGCCTTTGTTGCCGAGCTTCTCAGCTATGCGCGCAAGCCTGGAAGCCTTCTGAGCGTGCCGAGCAATGTTACTGCAGACACTATTCTCGAGGTTTCGTACAGTGGAAATCATCATCTCGGATCAGCCAACATGGGCGCCAAGAACGATGGCAAAAGTGTGGTTGGACCTGACACTCGCGTTTGGGGTACCAAGAATCTGTTTGTTGTCGATGGTAGCATGCACCCTGAAGTTCCAACTGGAAATACCCAAGCAACCATCATGGTTGCTGCTGCGCATGCTGCCAACAAGATCTTGGCTCTCTCTTCTAAGCGATACTAGAAGCAATTGTGCTGTACCATGAACTGTACATTATCCAATATTCATCAGTTGCATAGTAGGGTTCCGAGGCTACCAAAGTACATAGACAGAATTTTGGATCTAAAGCTCCGAATTGTTGAAAATTGACGGATTAAAGCCGACGGTCTTATAGTAGTGAAAAACAGCCATTGCAGCAATCTGCCAAGTACAAGGCTCTGTATAACATCTCTTACGCCTGCTGATCATGATTCGTAAAACACCAACTCGAACGACCTATTTCAGCGCCATCCCGCCAAATACTCGGTCCAGTTCTGCACCTTGGTCCTCTGTCGCATTTGTGTTCGTTCCACTCTGTGCATTTTGATTTTCCGGTCCATTTTCAGCACCTTGTTGCTGAGCCGGGGTAGTCCTCTCTGGCTCCAAAATGTGCATTTCACTGTCGAGCCAACCAGGAGCAACCCGCCTCTTCTCAGCAAGTTCACGCGCCTTAATCCTCTCATCGAACTCTCTCAGCTCACGCTCTGCATCCTCTTGCATTTTGGTCACGTAAGCTTGAAGTGCGCGGCATGAGGCAATAATGTCTTCTGGATGTGCCGCGTGACCAGAGTTGGATACCACGTATTTAGGCTTGGTTTGGCCTGCAGGGTTGTCTGATGCTGCCTCGATGCCTAGGGATGAGGGGGGGATGTTGGAAGGCATGGTCTTATAATTGTATGACAGTGTTGTCGCCGTTGGCAGAGACACAAATGGCGAGACTGTCAAAGGAACTTGTTCCAAAAGAGGATGGGATCCTGTGGTTGCGTTAGCGATATATATCATGAATCGCTCGCGTGTAGGTAAAGCCTACGCTTGTTGTCGCGCATATTGCCAGTTGTACACAATCTTCCAATATCAATATATAGGCCAAGCGCTTGCATATAATTTCTAGAATATGTGGCTCCTGTGATTTTTGTGAGAACTTCTGTGTACAAATAAGGAGGAAATGGGATGAGTTTGAAATTGGACGTGTAAGTCGATTCAAGGTTGAGTTTAGACGCGCCCACGTCTTGGTCAGCCATCACTGACGCACGATAAGTATTCTTATCGATAAGACTTGACATGCGATAAAGCTCCCCCCATCCCATCCCACCTTCACAAGGGACATTTTTCCTTAGCTGCCTGGTGAACCCCTCCACTCCAAACAAACCCCGTCATACCACAAACACTCTATCATGTTGCCCACGACAATTCGCACGCTGCCCAAGACTGAAGACTACACGCCTCTGGCAGAGTATCAATCTACAACGCCTGAAAGCTTCGTCAGTGGAAAGCCTGTTCTTCATTACCATCTCGAAGGCGCAAAGGCATGGATTCCCAAGGCGCAATGCGGTAGTCTCGCTCTTTTCCCTGCGGACACGAGTGAAAAACCCAGTGCTCCTGAAAGCGACGGCATTAATGGCGATGTCGAGGAGCTTGTGGAGCAGGCAGTGGATGTCTTCGTAAACTCGGAGTAAGTTCAGCATCATTTCCGTTAGGGCCCCAACTAACATTACAAAGGGCTTTGACTATTTTCAGTCCCAAGGTTGAAGCCGGTGTCTCAATTCCTTATCCCTCGATATCGATCCATGCGATCAAGCAGCTCGGTCCCGAAACAGACACAGCGCGTACTCAAGCTGTATGGATGCAACTTGAATTCTCAGATGGCGGTGCCGAAGACGATGATTTCAGCACAATAGATCTCACAATCATCCCCCCTAAATCGGATTCTGAGCCTAGCAGCGCTAAGAAATTGTACGACGCCATGGCCAACTGCTCCGACCTTCACCCTGACCCCAATGATGGCGAAGAGGACGAGGATGAGTACGACCGTATCGTTTTCGAGGGCAGTGAGGAACACCAAGCCATTGAGGGCTTTACAGGCGTTTTGCGCGGTGCTAGCAATGGCGGATTGCCACCTCCCATGCCTGGCAGCGGTGGTTGGATTACAGCGGATAATGTGAATGAGTATTTTGATGAGGATGGCAACTGGATCGGGCCCGGCGCTGAGGGCCAAGAAGAAGAGCTAGGAGAAGGTGCCGGAAGGGTGCGGGATCGCGATGAGGCTGAGGGGGCCGGTACATCTGAGAACTTAGCAGCTGAAGATCCCGAAAACAAGCGACCGCGAGTAGAGTGATGGAAGATACCTCACAATAGTACGTGGCAGGGCGTTATGGTATAAAAGACACTGCGAATCGATGCGTTATGGGTTTTAGTTTGATAGCATAATCCGACCAGAGAATCATATTTGATAGTTCTACTGCTACAGCTACGATCTCCTATTAATATTAGTCCGAAGGGTAAGGTGGACAGGCTGACTATAGGCTAATCATATCACTTTCGTTTGGAAACTAGTCATTAACATCAACTATTGACCATTATATTGAGTCGAAACACTCTCGCTTTGCCTGGTATACGGGATAGGTCTTTCCGTAAGCAACCAAATGCCTTCGTGAGCTAACGGGTTGTAAGATCATTGCCTAGACTGTAGTGACTGTAATAGATCGATAAGTTGTTAGAGATTATCTATTTAGGTCTATTCGATGCACCAAGGTCACTGCCTCATTCTAATGAGAAACGAATGAAGCAAAGTCCGGTAAGGTTAGGGCCTCACATTACCATGATGAAGTATCATCTTGGGCAACAGTGAGTCAGAAGACTTAAGACCCTCAAGCAGGAGGCGAAAAATCAACTTCTAAAGAATTATCCTAAGTTTACCTTGAATCATTTTAAATTCAATCAAGTATATTGTCACTGAGGATCAAGGTCTTAAGTTTCCTACCATCTCCTGCCCAGGGGCACAGGGTCTCATTTAGCTATCTGTGCGCGCTATTGCATAACACAAGTGTTAAGGAGGCTGACTTTGAGCTTCCTACTTATACATAGCCGCAAGAGGTGCAGGCTGACATTGTTACTTGTGCTCTACTGATTGGATGGTAGCCGTGAGTGTTACAGATTGGCCGTTTACCTGGTATTCGGCCACTTGCGTGAACGTAGCCGCAGTTGCTTTGAGCTTCAGAGAGGCCTGAAGATTGATTCTAGCAGCCCGATCGAATATAAGTCGACCTTCATGCTGATGACGAAATGGGCGACCCTATGGCGTATTTCCCTTTGCATCCCTTGTCTCCTGGAGCTTAGATAACCACCGGGGATGACTAGATCAGGCCTAGTTATTACCCGTGGGTGTCGTTAATTGACTGGACCCTTGACTAGATATGAATATTTTAGATTCGAGGCTCCCTATTCTTTTTTGGATTCCGCTAACTTAGGTTTATGTGGCTGCTGCTGCCGATGGCGGAGCTGCGTGTGAGTCTTTCTTCTGTAGCTTTGAGTGGTGATCATTGTGGGCACCTGGATTTCCACGCTTTCATGAAAGCTCCCCGTCTGGCTCGGGAATTCTCACCGTACGAAAGCTGATTCGGACGGTAGCTGCTTCGTCCTAAGATTGCCAGAAGAGTATCGTTGCCATCCTCTGAAGTAGGTAGCTCACGTCTGTGTTGGCTTTCGCCTCATCGTCGCTCTCTTCGTCGTAGAGGCAAAATTCATATTGATACACAGGGAATAAATCCGAAGGGTATATATACAACTAAGCTATAGATCAATCCAATCCAGTCCCTAATAAAATTATATCACCAATATTAATTACAAAAATTAGCTTGCTGATGTTACATGACATGATGATTCCTCGACAAAGGAAACAAAACCCAGATTCAAAAGCCAAAAAACTTCCGATTACATGCGTAGACATCGTCCCTTTGAATCAACAGGCGAACTCTTCAAAAATCCATCCGCATCATACAATCCAATAGAATCAACGCTCATTCGCTTACTGTTGCGTTTGCTTTCAGCGATGAGCTCACTCACAGTTCCAAGCTTGGACTTGCTCGGTGCTCGGCTTAAGTCGCGAGCATCACGTCCCATATTCGCACTCCTACGTGTCTCTCGCAAACCACTTGATTTTGACGCTGGTTCTTGATTCTCTTTTCCCTCATCAATATCATCTTCACGAATCTCAACTCCTAGATTTGAGCGCACACTGTGACTTTGTGGTAGTGTACGAGTTGGCATGGGTGGCACAACCGAACCTGAAGAGTTCTTGTTAGGACTTCCAAGGTTGAGATAGTTTTGACGACCAGACGTGATACCCCTTGGCGTAACTGGATTTATGGTTCTTCGTGAAAAACTACTCGTCAAGTTCAACATTGGCAGTGTTGGCGAATCAGGTTCGTTGACGGATGATCCTAGCGAGTTGCCGCTATACGAACTAACTATACTGTTCATCCTTCGAAGCTCCATGATGGAGTTTCCGAGTGAGCCCATGCTAGGTACAGTCGGTGGCGGAAGATTTGGCATATCCTTCTTTGAGCGTGAGATGGAACGACGAAGAGGTGATCCCGTAGATATGGCGCTTGGAGAGTCCACCGGTGGCTCATCATGATATATGTTGTTCGCTGTTGAGGACATTTGTCGCAGATGCTGTGAGAACTCGCGTCTTGGCATTGGCGATACAGGTTTTGGCATGACGATCTGGTCGACTTGGGCGATATGCTTTGGTGGTTCAGGTAGTGCTCTCTTCGGTGCTGTTCCCATCAACAGCGATAGCATGTCCTGCTCGTCGAAGGGCGACGAAGTCATTGTTGAGGGGCTCGGTACCGTCGCTACGCTGTGTCTATTCTCCTGCAACAACGGTCTCACACGCTCCGGTACTTCAGGTTTGGGGCTCTCGCTCATCCTGTTGCCAAGTGATAGCGTGCTATCTCCCTCAGTAGTTGTTACAGAGGGTGTCAAGATACTGGTGTATGAGTTGCTAACAGGGAACGCAAGAGCAATGCCATCCTGGTCGCGGGAGTGATAGGTATCAGGGCGCTGGAATCGCTCCGGTGGTGGTTGCAAATATGAAGAGATAGGAGGTCCTCCAACAGCTTGTGTACTCACAAAGGATGGTCGAAGTTGTCCTGTTGTGTTGAAGATGGATTGCCCACCCGGAATTGATATGCTCAAATTCCGTCCCCTTTTGTGCGACGGTCGGTTTCCAAACAGAGATCCTCTGCTTTCTGAATTCATAACTCCAGGGGTCTTTTTCTCGACAAATGGGTCTGGCTGTTCCTTTTCTTCGGGATCATTGGCACTGTATAGTGTCGAAAGTGAACTGGATGCTTGACTATCTTGTGACGCCCGTCGATCAGGGCTGTCCTCCTTAGTAGAGTGTTTTTGAGAAGTTTGCTTCTGCAACTTCTGCTTTTCAGGGCTTGGGTCCTCTGGATCGTCCCATTGACGCCCTCTCATCCGACTTGGGCTTGATAAACCTCCTGGCAGCACAAGCTCTTGCGTCGCCTCAGCTATTAAGCTATTGGCAGCACTTCCAATGGAACTAATAGAAACCTGTCGACTCTGGGTATCCGTAGGTACTACATGTATAGTAGCCCTCTTAGTAGGGCTTGGGGGAACTCTCGAGATGCGAACTGTTCCAGTTGTGTTGGTGGAGTCCAAAGATGATGTGGTCTTGTGGCTATGGGGAGTTTTTGTAGGAGAGTTCTTGCGAGGCGTGCTTCGTACCGAAGAGACCTTTTGTGGTGATCGCTTTGTTGGCGAGCTGCGGGAGTTCTTGCTTGGGGATCTGCTTGATCCCTCTCGAAGTCGCTGTTCTGTATTTCGAAGGATATCTCGAAGATCTGTATCTGTCACTGATGCTCGTACACGAGCTCGTGATGGAGCTCGCACAGGGCTGCTTTGTTCCTGTTCCTCTGGCATTGGTAGCTCAGGTGCAGTCTTACTCGGCTTGAGAGTCTCGATACTTTGCCGTTTCTGTACTTTAATACCTTCTTCGAGCTCTCGACTGTCCTGTGCTTTTTCTATATCATCATCTGTCATAAGAGTTGGAATTGTTGGTGCTCTTCCCAGCCATCCATCCCGACTGAAGAGACTATCACGGCGACTCCTGCTAACCCTTGGTCCATGGAATTTGTCCTCTTCAACCCAACTACTTGATCGCCCTCGTTTCCCATTTCCGCCGAAGAAGGTAAAGCTGTGGTATGTCGGAAGCGGTGGTAGCACCGGTGGTAGTGAAAGTGAGAGTCGACTAACGGATCTCGACATAGCATATTTACGCTTGACGAGCCGCTTTGTGAAGATCGATCTTCTATGGTCCTCGACATTTTCCGATACTTGATATACCATAGTCGCGTTCTCTTTATCTCGGGACTTGACGCGCCAAGTGAGAAGAAAACCGATCGCCGCGAAGAGAAGAATCGCGCCACCGATGGAAAACGTGAGAATCCATCCTAAACCAAGTCCACCAGCACCATGAACGGATCTTGGTAAAATATTCGCAAAGTCCATCGTTATTTACACTGCCGTAGCTGAATCGTGAAAAATTGTCAGCCAGCAGCAGTGCTTCATGAGTGTCGAGAATTGAAAGTTCAGTACACGAGGCTTGAAAAGGACAGACAACCTAAGATGGTGGAAACCAAATAAAGGAGAAATCCTTCCAAGGGAAAAAGCCCGCTTTCATCTTAATTCTTGACTTGCCAGTCCACGTTTTTGCTGAGGTTATTTCCAGAGTCTCAGTTCAATATCATGAGGAATGTGTTGCTAGGTGTAACCCATTCCAGCCCTATCAAACCACGACACTGGCTTCACGACACTCTGGGATAGCTGTACTGAATTGGCTTCGGAAAATTCAAAAAACCCTTCCATTAATTTGTCATTTCAACGGTAGATAATCAAGTTGTATAAATAGTAAGTCGCGAAGTTACAGTCTGTTTCGAAACAAGGAAAATAGATGGATCATCACACAATTTTTCAGCTGGAACCATCGAAAATACGTAATCACCAGGGAGATTACTCCATGAAATTGGCTGTGCGAGTTGTGATCATTCGTCATTCCTGTATTTGTAGCAGGTTGTTTCTAAGTTTACATGTTCCCAGTGTCTTGGGATATCAGTCCTATGAAGAAAAAAGAACCCCCCAAGCCAAATGCTCCTCTTCCAACCCTGCACAACATACGAATGCCTGGAACCAGCCAGACAATAGAAGCAAATTTTTTTGTAGTTTTTTGTTTTCCTTTTGATCTCCATTCTAAATGCTTAGAAATGTCGGTGCCCATGCCCATGCAGGTGAGCACCGCGACGTCTCCTCTTAGGTGGCGCTGGTGCTGCTGCTGCTGCTGACGGTGTAGCAACAGCAGTTGATGTGATAGTGACAACCACAACCTCCTCTGCGAGATCGGTCACGTAGACCACCTGCTCGTCCCAGAGGATCTTGCTTACAAGGTTACCATTAGTAACATATTGTGTGCTGAAGTAGCTCTTTGTATCTGTTACAGGCTGAAGTTCAGGCGCTGGTGTAGTTGTAGGTGCTGGGGCAGAGGGGGTCTCGGCATTTGAAGACTCCTTGAGTGCAGCGACGCCAACATCTCCAGCGGCAATCGAGGGGATAATGACTCCGTCGGAGGGCAGAGACGTCTTGTGTTCAACAGATGTAGAGGTCTTAGAGCTTGGGCCAGGAGCCGGAGCCCCGTAGGCTGATGACACCTTGAAAACTTGACCTGGAAGAGGGGAAGCGGAATTCTCGGGTCGGTCACCAGGCGAGTATGTCAGTGTAGGTGCGTGAACACCGCCAGTTGGGTCTGGCTTCTCGTCGGAGCCATCTCCATAAGAAACTTCGTCGCCGCCAGGTAGCTGCTTCATAGGACCCTTCACATCCTCATTAGCCAAAGCCTTGGGAAGCTTCATCTCGCAAGAGGTAGCCTTTTCTTCGCTAACTACGTTGAAGAGAGGACAGTCCTCAATTCTTCCCGTTTCGCTGGTGCAGGTATTGATAGCATCTTGAAGGAACTCTTCCTCCCAGCCCATAATGAAATCGGCATGTAAACCATAGCCTAATTAAAATGGTTAGAATTGGATTGCTTTGAGGCATGAATCCAACGTACCGGTAGTGTCTCCATTGGCAAAGACAAATCGGCCATTACGATCGGAAAAAGCAGCCGTATTCCAGATCACCTCGTACATGAGACTAGGTAGCCGAACAGGATAATCCTTGGGGCAGGTACCTGTCATGACAAGATCAGGGAACGCGACGTGGTCCTTGTGGTTGTCGCTGTCCACAGCATCACCACCTTTCCAGCATGATGGGAACATGATTTCTAGTCGAATCCCGTCCGCACAGTTCGCGTCAAGATAAGCCTTGTCAGGCATGTAGTGGCGATAGAGGGTACCCTCGGGCTGTTTCTGGTAGTTCAGGCAGTTGAATCCGAGTGCGCGTTGAGCGAGATCACTTTGCGTAGTCTGGCCAAGAGCTTGCCACATGGACTTCTCCGGGTCTGGCTTACTGGGATCACCAATGGTGTAGCTTCTTCGGTCATTTGAGCCAGAGAGCATTCTGAAGTCAGGAGGGAAGGCGGTTACATTGTTTCCGAAAAGAAGATAGTAACTATAGCACATTAGCTTCCGTTTCAAGGAGTTGTACTACTCAAGATCATCGGCGTTGATGTTGATCTCTAATACAAGCATGTACTTACGCCAGCATACCACCCACTTGAGGAACAAGCTCAAACTCTCCAGAATCGCCATCTTGGAAATACAAGGCAGGGTGCCAGTAAGAAGACTTGTCTTGTGTTACTCGACACGACGTACAATCGGCACTCAGGAGTTGCTCGGTGGTAACGGTTTCGGCGAATCCTGGGCAATATTAGCTAAGTTCCTGAAGTGATTACGCTCCTTGCTATAGAATACAACAAACCGCATCACACCAATGTACCATCATTCGAGACTTACCGGAAGATCCATGAATTGAGTGAGCATGCTTCGAGACTGTCCCAGGATCGATGATGGGATCAATACGAGCAAGTCCCACACGACCAGGGCATTCCATGCGCCAGAAAGCATGGGCGCTGCCTACAAGGCCCGCAGACAGAGTGATGAGTGATTTGAGCATCTTGATGATAGTTGCCTTTGAGGCTTGAAGTTCAGCCTTCGAGAGGCGATATATGAAGGAGTGGACGATGCGACGAGGCGATCTAAACGATAGATGTTAGAATTGTGATGATGATGCAGTAGTGTTGTTTGATGGTGAGAAGCCAATGCTTTGCGGGAAGGTGCAAGTAATCGTCCATGCTTAAAAAAGCAGGGAAAGGGCATTGTGGTTGAGTATCAGTATCAAACAGAAGGAGGGGCCCAGACGGAAGCCAGTTGGCAACGGATAGCCGCTGCAGGTGACGGCCCAACGCTTCAGAATGGAAAGAAGCATTTTTGAAATGTGATTCCCATTGAAAGTGAACGAGGTTATGTTCTTGTGCATTTTTAGGAAGACAAGTTCTCGGTCTTGAGTTGTTGTAGTCGAGCTCCAGCCAGGGCAAAAGGTGTAAGTAGAAGTGTACTCACCGTCAACGTATTGTGGAGTTAGTCAAATCGATGATGAAGTTTCTGTAACCGTCGAAACTCCCTTTCCGAACAATATTGATTCAAAAAGAAACGAAAGAAGGGATCAAAGGGGAAATATTGAAACCAGGAGCTGCAATGGCTGGGGATGCCTTTATCGTTCTTGACGGTCGCACACTCTTGCAAATATTCTGGCCAGCCCCGCTAAGAATCTGAGACCCTGGATTCCAACGCGTGGTTCAAATCCCAACGTCGAGGTCACTGCCACGCTTCCGGATTAAGCCACGGGGTCCTTTGATGTTGCTGAAGCTGAACCAGTGACAAAGAATGCTTTGTTCAATGGTGCCGCTTCCGGTTACCGACGCCAACTCCCGCACAATCGGTTGATGTCTCAGTATAAAGTGGTTGACGCTTCGGGAAGTTTTTGACAGAAATTCAATTAAACTGAACCAGAAGAGTCTCGGTAGTGGAGAGAAATGAGGTCGTCAATTTAGATGGAAAGCCGTTTTCGATGTAAGTGAATGATAAGCTTGATGATAAACTTAGGGAAACCGTTGGAGTCTATCTCAGCCCACCGTTTCTTGCAACGACTTAACGATCAACGGTTAGCACAAGCAAGGCTCGGTTGATCCGAAAACGTTGGGCAGAACGACAGTTGTGATACGGGCGCGATTCCTCAAGTCTGTTGAGTCGATATTCTCTTGCCAGGTCGTCCACCTCTGAGATCTTGAGTAACCGAGTTAATGGCCTTCACAGTACAGAAGCTCAGAAATTGGGTTTTAAATAACGAACGAATGAGATTGAGTGGGCAGAATGGCAAGGAACGTAGATAGTAGTCGAAACCACAAAGGAGTGTAGATACAGAACGTCAAAGAGACGAAATGAGTATTGAAAGAGTGTGAAGCGAGCCAGCCCAAACTTCAAAGAGCGAATGGATAAAACCCAAGAATAAAAGCAATCGAAAAGGAATGGAATAACGAAAGGGAAATGCACAGTTGGAAAGATGGAGAATGGAAATGGAGAATGGAGAGGACGATCGTCCGCGAAGTGGGAGCACACGCCGCTAGAACATGGCATTGACAGGCAAAGCAAAGAGCATGGGGTGTTTGTTCTCGCCCGGGGGCAATTGAGCTTGGCACTCAACTGAACATTCCTCTTCTGAGGGGGAAGAGTTTGGTTATGTCACAGTCAAAATTGCATCGGTTCCAAGGGTCACCCTATAACGCACCGGGGTATTAGAGTGGTCTTGCGTCGTGATACCGAACTAAGAAGAATACGCTGGGGGTATTGGCCGATCTTGAAGGCTGTAAGCGCTGGTAGAGACAAATAGCATGTCCTAAATACCTCTTCATGGATGACCGGCACGCGATAAATGCAGGTACCAGGCACATCACATCTCATAGTCGGAATGAATAGAGATCTCCAGTAGCTGTGCCTGGATAATGCCAGTTCGCACCAAGCCCAGGGGACGTCTCGGCAGAAGAGTTGCCGAATCAGAGCCTGTACACAGCATCGGGTCACATTGCGGACGGCGCCAGAAGGCCTGGGCTTCCACCATTTCTCCTGTCAATCACAACGGATGAGCCATTCTCCAGATTGGAATCTACAGATCTTCACTGTCTAGCCAAGCATTGATTGGATTCCTGCGCCTCGCAGAGTCGCACAGGCTCCACCACGTGCACAATTTCTAAAAGAATTGCATAACATAGAATGGCCGAAACTCCTTCGCACGGCATTCTATTACACACTAAAGAGAAGGCTAGGATATGATGGTCTTTCACGGTTAGATCAGTCGCTAAATGACATATTATCTCATGATCCGTGCAGCTATGACGCCGTTGGCCTGCTTCTGGTAAATTGTCTCAGATGTCCTCAATTTTCGGATGGCTGGTCTGTTAGTGTCGAGCGAGGCAAGGGTTCAAGCCTGAGAGACAAAGGGAGAGACGAGGGGTTTTCTAAGTGGTAACGAACGAAACCTCCTTCAGTGAGAGTTGATTAACGAACATGATCTTCAGGGCCTAGATATTCATCCTCATTTATCTGTTTCGTTGACATGTTTCCATTTGAGTTTCAACATCGTAAATTCCCAAACATTTATTTGCTTTGCATAATGATTTATATCCAGGGGTTGGAATATCTGAGGGGGCCAAGATGCCTGAAAC
The DNA here is from genome assembly GCA_002980475.2 of Fusarium beomiforme. Lineage (NCBI taxonomy): Eukaryota > Fungi > Ascomycota > Sordariomycetes > Hypocreales > Nectriaceae > Fusarium > Fusarium beomiforme. The sequence goes on from PVQB02000277.1 coordinate 40,396, forward strand.
AGGTTTCACTTCCGGTCTTGGCCAATCAAGAGTCGTGTATCCCTCACTACAATCAAGCCCCCTATCATAATTGAGAGTGGCGTTGGTCGTTTAGCGGCGGGATGACCTCAGTCTCGACTTTGTAAAAGTGGCGACCCTGTAATTATCGTAAATAGAGACCCGACATAATTATTGTCTTTCAACTTAAGAATCTTAGCTTTTTTGGCTGCGTTTGTTGCTTGAGTTTTGGGGGATTTCGATCACTGCGCTTTGGTCGTTCAATGTTCATGCCAGTTAGCTTTGGTTCCCTCCAACTGCTCCACGCTTTGGTGCAGATCTGTTACAGTATGATTTACTACTCTCATTCTCCCTTGACATTAAGTGCCAGGCACGACGCATTATTGATTTGACATTGCAATTACGTAGGCATTGTGGTATTGAATTCTTAATTTGCAAACTTTCAGCTCATTGCTTATAGTGAGTCATTTCTGAGTGGGACAGTAAAACAATGGCCACGTTTTTCAGCTGCCACGAAGCTCGAATTAGTATCACCATGCATATGTATTTGCTGCAGTAGGCAATCTAGAACCCTTTAGATCTCCTTATCAGTTCATTTATTGGTTGCTACTATAACTGTTGTAACGATAGTATAATCTAATATAAGAACAGGACCACTCATGCCCAACATCCAACGTGTTTGTGCGTTTTGGGAGACATCCTCTCGTTTCATCACGAAACATAACGGATCACATCCGAATAGATGTGATAGTTTCCAATGCGATCTCACATATTAACTGTAGGATTGCAGTACGATCATTCTCACTGATCAGATGATCGTTCGCGCACGACCTTTCATATACATGAGAGAGGAATATTTGGGATGAAATTTACGCTTTGACATGTCATTTCGTGATTCACATTGATGACTTTACGCTATTATTCGTCAGTTACAACAAATTTTGGTTGTGTGCTTGTATATCTGAGGGATACCATGGCTGTCATCAGGACGGTGCAGGGTAGACGACTCGTGAAGGAAGGCGAAGGTATTACCAGTTCAGTTGACGAGTATAATGATGTGTCTGATACGTGGAGTATACCCTCATAACAGCTACCTTATCTTCATAGATTTCGTACATACAAAATAGTATTGTTCGTTTTTAGCTCGGAATTTTACAAATATGAATAAAAAGTGTAAACTTGAAAGACGCCAATGTCTTTGGTTCTTAGACATGGCTGCTTAAATTGACGGACATATGGGTTGGCTAAGTTTGGCACATTCCTATCAGCAGAAGGGAAAATGGGATTTGGGATCTACTGGATCTTGAAAACCACAAACTCGTCAGTTTACAAACCCAAATCGAAGTCATCAAGCAAATGATAACCTCTATTTGTTGTACACAATCATGTGATAAGAGCCCAGCCATGCACAGCCACATAACCCCACAGCCGAATGCGGCCCCTGGCTGGGGCCGCATACGGTTGCGACAACAGACAACTACTCACTTCTCGTACTATGATTGACTATTGTCGATAATATACCAGATATTTCACGATGGACGACCTGTCAGGCCTCGACTGGTCCTCTAAGCCAACAGGCGGCCAACCGAAGCCGCCTATTATGAACTCGGCATTTGCGTCAATGCGACCTACACCATCCCCTTTGGGCTCTGGACGTAACACGCCTCTATCCACACAGGGCTCTGGTTCTGTGGCCTCTAAACCGGCACCGACGAAGCCATCGCAGGATAGTTTCAGCAATTTGATGAATTTTGGACCAGCGAAGACGAAGCAGAATTTAAGTTTGGCGGAGCGACAGGCACAACTTGAGGCTGAGAAGCGTCAGAAGGAAGAGGAGAGGAGAAAACAACAGGAGGCCCAGTTTGGCAATGGACAGTTCTGGGACACCCTTGGAAGTAGAGGTGCATCGACGAGCCCTGCGTTACAACCACCACCTGTATCAAATGCGCTAAAAACCGACGACGACGACCTCTTCGCCGCCTTTAATAAAGATACAAAGGTCGATAATTCGAGTTATTACCCCCCTCCTGAGTCACATCGATCAACTCCAGCGAATGGCGCTCCAACAGCTGCGCCAGTTAACTTGAGCGACCCAAATGCGTGGAATACCAACGGAAACGGAGCAAATGGAGGTGCTTTTGGTGTTGAAGATGACGATCCCTTTGGTTTGAACCTGTTGAAACCCGCTGCTGCTCCTGTGGCACCTGCTCAATTAGCAGATAACGATGACTTTCTGGGAGACCTTGCTCGTCCAGTTGATGAGGTGCGGCGTAAGCAGGAAGCGAGTCGACTACAACCTGAACCTGGAAAGCCCATCGAAGACGAGGAGGATTCGAGTTCATCTGAGGAATCAGCTCCTCCAGCCCGGGAGCAGTATGCTGAAAGAAAACCTCGGGTCAACAAGGATCCTTTTGATCGAGCTGTGGCGCAACTTGTTGATTACGGATTTTCTGCTGACGATGCCCGACGTGCTTTGGTCGAGAGCGGCGACGGTTACAATGCTCAAGCTGCAGTGAACTGGCTTCTGGACGAGGCGCATCGGAAATCCAAGGAGCAGGCGCAGGGTAAGCCCTCGTCTGCTAGTTCTAGTAGGCCTGGAAGTCGACCTCCAAGAGCAGATAGCAGGTCACCTGCAGCAGGTGATCAGGACTTGGCAAAGACAGCTGCTGCAATGGGTAACAGCCTGTTCAAGACTGCAAACTCGCTCTGGAAGACTGGACAGAAGAAAATGCAACAAGCTGTTGCTGATTTCCAACAAGAAGGTGACCCCAGCCAGCCTAAATGGATGCGGGAAGCACAACAACAGTCGAGAGCGCAAAGCGCAGGAAAGGCACGAGTAGATGCTACAGATGAAGCCATGATGCTCGAATCTGGTGGACGCCCCCAACCTCGTCGTACTGATAGCCGTCCTACTGAGCAGAGAGCCACTCCTCAGGCATCAAGAGGGCAGTCACCCGCTCACTCTGCTGGTGGCCGGGCTAGTCCAGCTCCTCGATGGCAACAACAGGCACCACCGCCAACATCGGCTTTTGATTCCAAATCGCGACTCAACAGGTTGGCGGCGGATGATGAGATTTCTACCTACAGAAGCCCCAACAGGCGAAACAAGACATCTTCGCAAGCCTCTTCACCTGCGCCGACACCCAAGCCGGCGGAGCTAGAACCAGATCTGCTCTTCAACTCTGAAGAAATTAAACCATCCCAATTCATGCCTTCACGACCCGCTCAGCCTTCACCTCGACCAGCTCCACAGGCCAAACGACCTTCACCCCCTGTCTCAAGACCCTCACCACGACCAGCTCGGGAAGTCCCATCTATCAGCCCTGTTGCGCTCCAAACCTCAACACAACACCGACTTCAGGGTACAGCTCACTTTAAGCGAGGCGATTATGCTGCTGCCCACTCATCGTATTCGTCTTCGCTATCGGCTGTTCCACCAACACATCCTCTTGCCATTCTCCTCCTCTGTAACCGTGCTTTGACCGCTCTCAAGACCGGAGAGCCAAAGCAGGCTGTTGAGGATGCGGATAATGCACTGAAGCTTATCGGACCTGGCAACGGCCAAGGAGAAGTGGTGGCTGTCCAGAATGAGAGTGGGGTAGATGAGAGCCGAGATCTGAAAGACCTGTATGGTAAGGCCCTGAGCAGGAAAGCCGAAGCGCTTGAACAGATGGAGAAATGGGGCGATGCCAGTGCAGTTTGGCAGCTGTGTGTTGAGAGTGGCGTTGGTGGATCGAATGCCATCAAGGGTCGACAGAGATGTCAAAACACTCTCGCCCCCAAGCCCAAGCCAGCACCTAAACCAGCAGCTGCCAAACCTCGACCGCGACCGTCAGCCACAACTAGCCTCGGGCCTCAAAAGAGCTCCGAGGCTGTCATTCGTCTTCGCCAGGCGAATGAGGCTGCAGCCAAGGAGGATGACGAAAAGTTTGTACTCTCTGAAAAGGTCGATGCCAGAGTATCTGCCTGGCGTGACGGAAAACGAGACAATATTCGAGCTCTCCTTGCCAGTCTTGACACCGTTCTTTGGGAGAACAGTGGCTGGAAGAAGGTGGGATTGCACGAGCTAGTTATGAACAACAAGGTCAAGATCTCGTATATGAAGGCTATCGCAAAGACACATCCTGATAAGGTAAGCAACACACCATCATTACACCACTCTGAGAGCTTCTCTAACATATCGCAGCTTCCTCAGGATGCAAGTACCGAGGTTAGATTGATCGCAGGATTGGTGTTTAGCACTCTTAACGAGAGCTGGGATAAGTTCAAGGCGGAGAACGGGCTATGATTGACTATGCATGACCATGTGGGACTGGAGTTTGTAGAGCGTTCACTTAGAAGCGTATCTTGAGACAAGATGTCGGATGAGTATATGAAATTTATTTAAGCGGCCATGCCGCTGCCGAACACCATGCTATGCCATACCTAGCCGTGCCAAAAATGTGCGCCAATACTCCCTTGCCACTTGTTGTATATGTATGCTACAGACCTAACATTCTCCTAACGCCTTCGCGGACCTTGTTCTCGTACTCGCTGCGGCGCTCGCGCCACATCTTAGCGGCCTCGACATTTGCGGGAGACTCGTCGTTCGGCTCGGCGAGCATGCTCATTACAGAGATAAGGATCTTCTCGACAGACTGAATAGGCGACCATCGTTCCGACGCGTGCTCGTAATGATTGGGGTCGTCGCCAGGAGGGTGAAGGATAGAAATGCAGACCAGGCCACTAGGGTACACTGTAGATAGTCAGTAAATGCGTTTCAAAAAGTGGTAGAGCTGACGAACCATTTGGGTGCCACACATCAGCGAGGAACTTCATAGATGGCGGGGCGAGCGGATAGTCCTTGGGGAACTTGAGCTCAGCAGGGAAGACGCCGCCCTCAAAGGGAGTACCCTCAGGGCCTTGAATAAGACATTCCCAGTGAAGGAGATCGTCTTCGGAGATGGGGCCGGCGGTGATGCCTTCGGGTGGGTTGTTGGTGAGAGCGCGATACTCTTGGAGTAGACGGCGGTGGGCGGTAGACGTCATGATGCTGGGTGCAGTCGTCAACAGAGCAATACAGCGAGGCTTCTCTAACGATCTGTAGAAGGATGTGTATGCTGAAAGAATAATAAGGTCGGGGGCCCAAGGGAATGCAATGGTGTGGTTTGAGTCTATGAAGTGAAAGGAAGGTGCGTTTCGGACAAGGTGGAGGGAAGGTGACGGCTAGTGGGGACCCCGGGATACGGGCCGCCCCATAATTTTGTTTCGGCGTCGGCGGTGTTTTGCCGTTTTGGGTAGATGTCAAGGAATCATGGATCTGACAGGTGAAGCTACTTGTAGATCTAAAGTGAGGTTTGTATTATCGAGGATGCGGACAATTGGACATATGGTGGGTAGGAACCACACGTAAGCACCGTGATGAGACATGCTAGCGCCGTATGGGAGCAGGCTGATTTGACCGTGCGACTAAATCAGAGAAGAGCGAGACAAAGTTAACCGGCTGTAATAGAAACATATACTTTTGCTTCATGTAATGTGGTTCATTCAACAACTGGAAGTGAAATGCTTTGGTTCAGGAGATCGTGTTGAGTGTTCCAGGATGCTCTACCCGAGACTTCAAAGAGTCGTCAAGAGACATTTTTACATCAAAACAGGTTACAGTCTGAGATTTCCCTACTCAAACCATAAGAAGAACCTACAGGCAGGCTTATTTGACGCTGATCAACGGATATGTCTGCAAAAAAGACTGCTGGTCCATAAGACAGCCAATATGCCTAACCACAACCTGAAAAATACAAAAAAAACGGTCCCGAACTCTGGTTGAGTTCGTTGAATTCTCCGGTGCGGGGAGTCGAACCCCGCTCGCCGCGGCACTTATTCCTAAAGAATTGAAAACGCGGAATGATAAACCGATACACCACACCGGACATGTTTGTTGGAGATCTGTGTTGAGTTTAGACAATATAAGCAAATACGCGTTTTGTGGAGAGCTTTTCCCAGCAAGACCCACTTAGTATCATTGGCTCTTCAAAAAATGCTTTGATTGGCTGGTTGCTGGGCTATTTCCAATAAGCTCTGCGTCAAGTCAAGTCTCATGTTTCTCTTACTAACTTATATATCAACTAGCTACAGAGCATATCTCTTTATATGGGCAGTATCTCTTTATTGATGAGAGTCTCTAAGTATATATAAGGAGAAAGGTTCATAACCAGGGAGAATATGGGTAGTAATCAAGTTTACATCTAATAGATTTTCCACAAGTCGGCATATTTATTGGTAGTTCATACATTCTTATATACTTCTCAATCGACATTCAGCACTCTCTTTTGAGTCAATTATAAGCTGACATTCGAATTGAAAGTACATATGAGACTTGTTGCTTGAAGTTTGAAGAACTCAAGGGGAGATACAGCAAGTCACTAAGGGGATTTATATCATGAACTTACTATACTATAAGGCCTTTCAGTGCCTTGCTTCAGCAGAAAGGAAATATTGACCCGGGGCTCATATGATGTTACAAAAGTTCGTTACATACAGGAACATTCTAAGTGGCATTCTCTGCTCCAATGTCAGCTTCGTCACTACCTCGATCATGTTTCGTGCTCGCATAGGGACATGTCTGATGAGCTTAATGGTGAACATATGGGACATGGCCTGAAGCTTCATTCAAATTTGAACATAAGAGGTTATAACATAAATTGCCACCAGCACGACAACTCGGTAAACATTGAGCATTGCGGGCTTGAGTTACTTTTCATATGAAATTTGGCGAGGCTCTTTAAGCGTAATATTAGGCATAGTCATAGGGAATTCTTAGGCCAAATCTTATCACATCTATCCTAAGATTATCTAAAGTCTTTAGAAACATAGCTTTCTGAGACTGAAACGGAGATCAATAAGCTCTTCGTTATTCAAGGATATATAGTATCTTTTCCTGATCATTCTTAATATCTCAAAGAAAGTCAATTAATTGATAGTGTTGTTTCCAGAGTTTCAGGGCTCGAAGACCTTTATGTGGAGATTTGGGTGAGTATAAGCAGCATGGTGGACGGTCTCACAATCTCAAACATATGCTTTAGCCTGTTGCTTGCTTCTGACGGACGCCCAACACCTGTCTGGGGTGATTACTAGAGAACAGGATTTATTGCGTTATAATTTGAGAGATGTACAATGGGATTTCTTCTATTACTATGCAATATTCATGACGAGAAAGGGAGGGTAGACTGAACACAGACTTATGACAAGAATAAAATAACTTTAGGAAAGTTTAGCCTTAAATTTATGTAAATTTTAGGACAAGGGCCCTAAAAGATCAGATGATGGTTGCTAGTATCAGTTTGCTAGTCTCTGAATCATTTGCTCTTAACATCAAAATTGTATTACGGGGTATTATCAGTATTCTCCAAGTCGTTGCAAGTCTATCACAGCGACGTTCAAGCTTCAAGATTATATACTCTTTCTTAACACGGTCGTGAATGACAACGATTTTGACGTCAAGCACTCAAACCTTGGTCAGGGCGTTTTATTCACAATTTTAGAAGTTCTCCTTGATCACTCCATCCTTTTCTCACGTTAAGCCCGAGATTCACTTAACATCATGCTATTCATATAAATGACTCTTAAATATTGTCTACTGACCGTTGATGGTGCGCACATTTTGCCCATTGCTCTACATAGCTGCCATCTCGTACGCTCATATCATTTTCTAATCCCCAATTTCTCCCTCGGCTTCGTGGAATTAGGTCTGTAGTTTCAGTGTGGCCAACAAATCCTCGGTTTTGTTACCACTTTGCCAGACACTGATCCAGAATACATGTTATTATGATTTCCGCTACAACCAGCAGAGGAGCGCTGACAATCTTCCTGGGTGAACTCCTTTAGATAAGCATACAACTTTCGGATGAGCCTTTTCAGCTGATCGGGGGAGGCCATGGGCGGATGATAGTCAAAGGGGCTATCTGTTCTGGCTTGACATCCCCGTGTTGGTGAGACGTGGGTTTTGCGAACGGCTCGCCAACGAAGCAGTCTGAGGATTAGACCGGCCCTAAAAATAAGTATGCGGGCAACCAAAGACTTGAAGAATAACAACGAGAACAGTACCATTGTTAGGTCGGCCCGTACGGGGTCCATTGCGAGAACTGCTGGCCGTTGCTGTCTGGCAACTCGAGTTCGCTCCTAAAAACAATCAGCTAGGCCAAAACAAAATATAATTTCCAGAACGGTACCATTGCCTGCGAGGCTGGAAAGTCGTTCATTCTGCGAAACGTGAGACATAGTTGTTCGCACGTTGTTCCTACAGGCGATGGGCATGACTGGGTTTCCTGAATAACAATGTTAAACTAGCAACGGGATGGAGTAATGAAAGTCATACTGTTGAGAAGAGAAGAAGTGGACTCCTGCCCTGTACCATTAATATCTCCCTGCTGACGATTCTCAGGGGTGGGCGCGCCGTCAACAATCATGGGGTCAGACCCCTTCACAAGCTCTGATTTGACCTGTTGCGCATGGTCACCAAAAATATTGTTGTCAAATTGGTGATGGCTTTGATGGGCAGGGCCATCGACGTCCATGCCGCCAGGCCTATTCCTACCATCGTTTTGATGAGCACAGGCAGCAACTTCGATGCAGTCGTCAGTGGTTGAATGATCTGTCAAACAAATGTTAGAAGATTATCAATGTGTGAATGGATACGATGACGTTACCTCTTCTTATTCGCCGAGATCACCAACAAGCTTGCCAACTCTTCTGTTGATTGACAAGGCTGTGGAATCTCAGCGAGATATCTCAAGCCAACAGATTGAAGTCCACCTTCTTTCAACTGAGGCCGAAAGTAGGATGGCTTAGCAGACGAACATGCAACTCCCGCATCAAAGTCTGTGAAGTCTTAATCAATACCAAACCTATGATGTAAGTGTTAGAAGAATATCAATTACATCAGGTATCTCTTAGTCGTCATCTGAAGGATTCATTTGGTCGCGGATAGCCTTTTGATCTCTCTAGAAGGTATCCAGGACAGCGCGCCACTTCCTAATGACCGACTTCGGCTCGAGGCCCCCTTGGAGAGATGTCGCCCATTCCTTGTAGTAGACGACATGCGACTGGAATAGATTGGGGAGGGCGGTTGTAACCAGAAATCCATCAGCTCTTTTGTAGAGCACACGAAGCTCTCCGCGCTCGCTTGTCATGGGACGAACAACGATCAAACAGCTGGATTGAGGCGGTACCAGGACATTTCGGGCTGCCCGGTACTCGCCGACGAGGTTGGTCCCCTGGGGCCTGATAGTTGAGAGGGAGAAGCAACCCGACGACGATTCCTAGCTGGCTCCTGGGATAATTAGTACAATATTCAGTGTCATTAAATGAGGCGATAAGTGGTTGAGGACTAGTAGAAGATTTCCACCGGTCTCCTTGTCGGCGTCCGTCAGATCGAGACCAGGTGGATTCTGGACTTATGCGACCTCCTCCTGATACTGGTTGTCTTGAAAGGGGCTCGCCGTTCCTTTGTGCCGGATGATAAAACGCTGAGCCCTACCGCTCTGCCCAGTGTCATAGCCCCAGCCATAGGGGTTCAGGGCAACGTCCTCAGGATCGTGGGACATTATACGAGAGGGGTATATAGTCTCAGGGTGCTTGTATAGTAAAGATGAGGCTTTTAACCTGTACCAGGGAAATGGCCTGCGAAGAAGAGAGTGGTACAAAGAATAGATGTGTAAGATAAAGTATAGGAGAGGGAAGAGAATGTAAGATAACGGTTGAAAGCTGAGAGAGGATGTGTGATATGTAAATCTGAGGTAGATAGGGAAGAAGAAAGAGAAGGATGCAGTACAAGATAGAGAGGGGAAGAGGATACTTGAACTGTTCTATAGTTAGGTGCAGATCAAATTTATAAAGTGTATCAACTTGCCGCCTGAAGCTTCTGGAGATGGACCTTATAATCTTAATGGCCAGAAGCTATCCAGAGCCTCGATCTTACCCCTGATTGTGACATGTGACTGTTGCTGCTTGGGTGACCTGAAGTGTTGGCGGAATGCCAGGCACATCTGCAGGCCGCAGATTTATATGTCGACTTGACCGTAGTGAGTCTGGCGATGGAGTTGTCTTGGGTATGCATCACTGATGACCTGAGCCCTCCTAGGATGATTGATGATACCAATCTGCTGATAACTCGCCGGATGACCTATCTGGGATTTTTTCTGAATGTGTTTTTGGAGAGTTCATGCACCGGTGAGTGGGTGGTCATCTGCCCAGGCGAGATATTCCGTTGAAGTTGTTGTGGAACAGGCCGCTGGATCTACATAGATTCCTTCATCTGTCTAAGTACCAAAAGGTTAAGCTGTCGCAGAGGATGCTCATAGTTTGTGTTCTTCTCTTAGGCCTACTGAAGCTGGACCTTCGCGCATTCTCTGATCTTGCTGAGATGTCTGTCTGTTTCTCCCCTGTAATCTCTGATCTCTTGACGTGTAGCCAAACTGTGGTCTTCGAAAGACTTCTCCAAGCAGGTAATGCCGGAGTGGATCTTGTTTGTCATGTCACTGTTCTGTTTCTTGTATCCATTGACAAAACTTGCTGTTTGCGCTAGTTCTGTGACATGTTGACCAGTACCTGCATAGTGGTTTTCCGGTAAGAGGGTTTGCTCCCCTTCCCGTTGTTCTCCTTGTGAAAAGCTGTCATTTTTCGTAGATAATTGAGGGCTCGCGGTAAACGGATTGGAATGGAGTGGGTGGGCAGCGTGCTCTACCGAGGTGGCGGGACTCTGATGAGCCACTTTGAAAGATTGAGGACATCGCTTGGGCAAGACGATAACACGCCTAGTCTTCTGCAATGAGTGAGAAGAGAAGAGAAGAGAAATTCTACGTTCAGGGTGGCATGCAGTGCCGGTATCACTGTCAACCTCTATACCGGTTGCAAAACTATCTCTGTGATAATCTTCTCTAATTCTACAGCCCAGCTTTCCCAACTCCAACTGCAATTTGCAAAATATGTTGAAGAAAGTTGATGATATGAATCATAAGTTGTGTGACCTTCCAAACGAATGACTCGTAGGACAAGCAACATTGACTTCTTTGGGTTGGAAATGTTGCCGTGAGCGGGCGAAGTCAGCTTGCGCTGATTGTTCGACTTTGCTACGATAGAGACAAACATGGTTAAGAACAAGGAAGACTGCAAGCAGACAGGCTTGATGTTTGTAACAAGAGCTATCCTAGCAGGCTCACTCTCAATTGTTGATTGACAAGTTATCTATCAACGGTAGCTTTTCCCAATTAAGTTCCCGCTCTTATACAATCTCAAACTCTTGACATTAGGTAATGAACTCCGCTATGTGACCGCTAAGAAATGTGAACTCAAATGCACAATGGATATATCAGTAATCCCAGTCATCGACATCTCCCCAATCTCCGCCAGAATAGTCTACTACTGGTTTTTTTGCCCATTTGTCTTCTACGACAGGGGCAGCTGGCTTGGCAGGTGCTGATTGTGGTACATTCGAAACTACTTTGGTATCACTGTTGTGTTGGTCTGGTGCACTGGCACTGGCACTGGCATTGGCGTAAGCCGCAGCGCGATGGTTGGACTTGGGTGGCGCTGATTGTTCTTTGTTCGGTTCTTGGTCCCGCCTATTAGGCTGGGTAAGCTTTGAATCGACAAGTTTGGAAGGCAAGGGCGCTGAGGTGGTATTATTCTTTGGAATGTTGACCTGGGGTGCTGGTTCAGGTCGTCCAGCAGACTGCTGGTATGGTAGATTTGAAGGAGGCTGAACCGGTTCTGCTCCTACACGGGCAGTCTCTGCTGATATTCTCGGAGTTACATCTGAGCTTGACTGGGAGTCGTTGCTCAGGTGAGCTTGAGATTTGCTAAACATGTCTGTTGATCTCCTGTGCACTTGAACAATGGAAGGTTTCAATACAGGCTGTGGCTGTGCTTGAGCCACCTCGATTGTTGTGATTGAACCAGCATCTGAGAAGCTATCTCTTCTATAAGAAGACATACGACTTATTGAAGAACCAGCAGCATCAGACAAGCCCGGGCTCGCTGCTGGTGGGGGTGGGGACACACCTCTTTGAGTGCTTGGCTGAGGTTGAAGGGTATTTGGCGCAACAGTTTGGGGAGGCTGAGGAGGCTCCGGAGCCTTAGGCTGAGGTACCTGTTCCAAAGGTAAGGGCTGGGCTGGAGATGGCTGTCTTTGAGGTGGTGCTTGTTGACGAGAAATGTTGCTAGCTTCAACTCTTGCAGGAGTCATGGAAGGTTCCGGGGCTTTAGAAGGCAAAGTCGCAGACTGTGAAGCTGAGGGCGCTGCAGATGGTCCTCCCGTTGAATATGCTCTAGGCTCAGTTTGCCGATCTCTTGGTGCTGGACTTGGCTGGGGAACTTGGCCAGGCTTCGAAGTCATCTGATTAAACTGTGGTTGCGTGTGCACCTGTGGAGGAGGCATTCGCTCTTGTTGGGGAGGTGACTGTCGGTTTTGAGGAGGAATATGGCCTGTTTGAGTGGTGGCTTGTCCTGGCTGGGTGGACGTTTGGCCCTGCCGAGGTGGCATCTGTCCTTGTTGGGGGGCTAGCTGTGGCTGAGGAGGTGCTTGCACTGTTTGGGGAGGCATCTGGCCTGGCTGAAAAGGAGCTCGTCCTACTTGAGGAGGCATTTGGCTTGGTTGCTGAGAGACTTTACTGGCTTGTGGCAACTGATTGGCTTGAGGAGGCAAGGGGCCAGCTTGAGGATGTGTCTGACCAGGACGGAACCCCATTTGACTAGGCTGAGAAGGTGTTTGGGCAAACTGAGCTGGTAATTGAGTATGTTGAGGATGTATCTGCCCGGGATGAGGCCGAGGAGGCATCATGTTGCCTTGGAAGCCTGGCTGGGCACCAGAGGCAGGCTGTCCGGGCTGCCATACAGCTTGTTGTGCATACTCTCCACCACCCCAGCTTGGGCGTCCAACAGCAGGCGATATAGGCGAAGAAATGACTGGTGTGGTTGGACTGTGGGAAACGGACTTGGAGCCACCCTTCAACCACTTGAGCCACTTCTTTCCCTCTTTGCCCTCCTTCCCTCCGGCGCTTTGTGTTGTTTCGGTCGGCATTTGCATGGACACTGGGCGAGAGCCTTGAGGTGTCATAGGTTGTATGCCAGGCTGCCATTGTTGTGGGTTTGGAGGAATTTGGACTTGAGGCTGTACTCTTCCGTTGGAAGCTTGGCCGGGATGTGCCATTTGTGGCTGTCCCTGTGGAGGCGTTTGGCCTTGCATTGGACCTTGTGGAATTTGGCCCGGAGGAACAGGGCCTTGTGGGAATTGATTTTGAGGAGACATTTGCCGTGCTGGGCTGACTGGATAAGAAGACCGCTTTTGAAGCCTAGTAGGCACAGGTTTAGGGGCTAGCGCTGGAGGCGTAGACGCAGGGGCAGGAGGAGGTTTATGAAGAACATTCTGCCCTTGTGTAGGTATCTGCCCAGTTTGAGGTGCTTTATCTTGAGCCTGGGACGGCATCATCTGGCCTTGCATCGGTTGTCCTTGTGACCCAGGAGCCTGCTGTAGAGACATTCCTTGAGGCACTCGCGGGTCTCTGATTGGCATTTGTTGGTTCTGAGGTTGAGGCGCACGTCCTTGAGAAGGCTTTCGCAATAACTGCTTCGGATTCTGGCCTGGCATAGGAGCAACTTGAGGAGCTTGTCCATGAGGCATAGGCTGCCCTGAATAGCCTTGAGGAATCTGGCCCTGCTGCCCCTGTAATTGTGTAGGTGAAGCATTCTTCGGGCTTTCAGCTTGCCAACTTGTTCTTCGACTTCCCATTGGACTCGGCTGCGCAGACGAACCTACCGATCCTTTTCTCATGTCGGTTGGTACGCTCACAGTCGAAGAACGACTTACTGTTGCGCTTGTCGTTTCTTCGTACTCCTCGATACGTCCTAGGCCTTGCTGTCCCTGTGGAGGTGGAGGTGGCGTAGGCGCAGTGGGAGGTTGACTTTGTGGTGCAGCATTTCCTTGAGACAATTGACGAAGAGATTGAGAACGCGATACTCCCTGAGTTGCAGTATTATAACCCTGTCCAGTCTGTTGCGCCAAAGGCGATCCACGTTGGGCAGCAACAGGGTCTGCCCCGACCGAGCTACGTCTTGCATCCGTGCTTCGACTTAAAGATTTCTTGCGCAGCACATCTCGGGCAGCAATATTATGGCCCTGGCTTTCAACATCTTGCATGGTAAAGTATGATCCTTGTTGATACTGATTGGCTGGAACAGACGGAGGCGTTGGTGAGAAACTCTGCAGGGAAGACGAGGTGTGAGAAACAGGTGAAGGTGTATAGTTCGGATCGATGCTGGAATTGGTTGATGCGCGGCGGCTATTCTCCATGGGTGATGGCGTTTGGGTCGGAAAAGACATGCTGCCGTTTCTTGAATCTGGCGAGACAACGGCAGAGCTATAAGATGAGTGTCGTCGATTGCTGGGAATAGGAGGAGATGGATCGCTAGGGCGATGACCTGGTATTTGCTTCTGTACAAAGGGCTCTTCGGGATACGGCGGATTCTCTTTGCGATATACTGGCCCATCATTAGGATACGGTGGATTATCAACCGGATATGGAGGGAATGGAGTCATAGGTCCTGCAGTTGCCGATCGCGGAAGACCTTTCGGTGGTACAGTCTCAATAGGACTTCGATAAGGCAAATTACCGCCTTGTTGCGGACCAGCATTGTAACGACCTTGAATTTGATCTTGGAACTGTCCAGTCATCATATTAGGCATCACACTAGCTGGTCGTTTTGGCACATGTTGCTGATTCATTGCACTAGTTGGTAGCACCTGATGTCCTGTTTGGATCGTGGACTGTGGTCGTTGTGAAGGCAGCATATCAGGGACAGTGTTGACTCTTTGAACACCCATTCGCGGCTCTTCAAGACGTTGTTTCTGAACAAGCGGCGCGGGGGTCATAGACGGAGGGTGTTTTCCTTGTGTGGGTGGCACGTAACCATGTCCTTGTGGTGGCCTTGCAGTACCAGGTGCAGCTTGCTGACCAGGCTGTCCGGGAACCTTTCCTCGTGCCGGCTTCAATACAGAAGGCATATGTGATAATTCAAGCTGTTGCTCTGGAGCTAAAGTCTCATGGTTGATGACGCTTAGGGGCGGAGGCTGTTCAGGAAGCTTCGGAGGTATTTGAGGCTGCGAAGGCTCATCAAGAGGACGCTTTGGTGGTACCTGAGGCGGTGACAGGGCATTTGGTGTACCTGAATGACCTCTATCAGGTGGTTGAATAGGACTTGCATTCACAGCTGGTTCTCCAGGTTGAAATGTTGCTCGTCGCAGAGGTGCTGGGTTTGGAGGTATTTCAACAGCGACAGCTGCAGGCTTATATGATTGATATCCCGGCTGTGTCTCCTCAGCGGGCTTCTTGGAAATCCGTAGCGGCTGCATTTGCGCTCCATAGTTCCGTAGTGATCCGGGAGCAAGTTGCGGCTCCTCTTTTTTCTTGTCTTTTGGACTGGTTCGCTCTGGTAGCTCAGCCATCATAGAAACTGCTGTCTCGATGGGCGCCAGAACCATGTTATCCGCCATTTCAATCGGCGGAGGGTGCTTCTCGATATGGGCTTGAGCTGTATCGCCCGTCGGCATCTCGGGAATAATGCCCACAGGGTCATGTGCTGGAGGAGGTTCGACACCAGGCATTTCATGAATTTCTTCAACAACTGTAGGCGGCACCAAGACTGGCTCTCCTGTGACTGGACCAGCAGTTGTCGTACCCTGGGCTGGCGTAGTCCTCTCACTGTTCAAAGGACTCACGCCCTTTGAAGGGCTCTTGTCAACCCTTCCTTCTATGCCGCCCGCGACAACCCGTCTTGCAGCCTCCTCTTCCTCCTCCGCCAGCGGACTCACGTCATTATAAGTTCCAGGGCCCAGATACATAAAGTTCTCCGGCTGAAACACACCATTATCCTCATCTTCGAATCCACCATCCCAAGTCATGCTAACGGGCCGCGCCGTCGCCGACATACCATAACCTCCATCGTCCTTTTTTGGGCTCAATCTTGCAGGTGTAGTCGTGCTTGCTTGTCTTCGAACTTGCTGCTGGGATTCAAGACGTTCTTCGGGCGCAAGTACCGGCGCGGGCGAAAACGTATCGATAAAGTCCGGGAATTCATCGCCTTCCTTTGGAAAGTGGTACTGAACATGTCCTGTGGGCTTGTACTTGTAGAACCAGCGGCGGCCATCGTAGTCGGATTCCCAGCCGTCTGGAAGGCCCGACATGGTTCTATCGCTTCGTTTGCGCTAGGGAGAGGTCGATATTATTGCGCCGCTGCGATGGGCATGGTTGATGCTTGAGGGAGGGCAAATTCCGTCCTCGGAGGTGAAGGAGAAACGAGGCTTTGGTGATGTGGCCGGGCGGTTAAGGGCGAGCTTCAGCTGAACTACGGAGCGACCAACCATTGGATGCGAAGGACCTCGGGCAGCGATGGCTTCGGAAGGACAAAGCACACAGGAGGCACAACAGTGACTTGGCATTTAATATGTAGAACTTCCAGTTTATTAAAGGAAGTGAAATGACTACTGCTAACATATGAACGCTCAGGTACACATTCCTTCTATCGTCAAACAAGCGCCCAATGTTTCAATTGTCCAGCCTGATGATCCTACGGGAGCTGAGAGCACTCTCCACTCTGACCGACGAGCTATGGGATCAAATCTTTTGCTATTGGGCCTAGACCCTGTAAGGCGGATTTAGAGGACCCTTTAATTACGCTAATACCTCTAATTACCACCATGGTTTTGATTCCCTTAGACTAGGGTGCCAGCCTTGATTGAGGGGTCGATGGAGTTGGAGTTGGAGTTGGAGTTCTCCTGAGAAACAGTGCGATCCTTCAGGATGAGAGATGGCCTGAATGAGCCTCCTTCGGTAATGAGTTGAGGCTCATTCAGGCCATAAGACATGAATGTCTTCCAGGTGCCAGACTCAGATACTCAGTATTCATGGTCAATTGAGTTTTCTCTCTATTTCATACACACATTACATCACTTCAGTTACCCCAGGATCATCCCTGCACCCGCTTCCGTGAGTTCCATCATGACAGATGCCACGCGAGACACACTCGCTCATGTGAGACCGCCAGTTGGATTGTCAAATCTATTTCATATCATCGAAGAAACTCAAAGTTGGGTTCAATCTCATCGAATATTCTCGCTGTCTATACTCTACAATCCTATTTGTCGATCAAATACCAAAGCACACTCAATGTGCATGATAACAACGCAAATAAAAGAAATTATACACCTCTCCAGATACGCCAATCTAGATCTCTATAATGCTAGTTATTTTTCATAATCTCATAATAGTTTCCTCAGACGATATCACCCGGACGTCGGCTCTTAGACCCTGTCCTAACGCGACCGAACACCCGAGATCGACTATCAGTCGAAGTACGGCGGTCTACGCCTGAAGAGCTGGCCAGTGATCGTCGCTCCTTTTCCTCTTCAATTCGGGCACCTCGCTCCTTTTCTCGGATGGAAGCAAGACGGTGCGCAAGCATGTTGTCTCGTCTGTTCTCGAAGACATCTTGGAAGTCGTTCACGTTGTTGTCGATAGAACCCATGCGATCGACACCTCGTCGACTGTAAGTTGAGGAAACATGGCTCAGGGGAGGCCCTTCAGAGTGGAGAGGTCGATCGTGAGTGGGCTTGTCGTGAAGCTCAACGCCACCATGATCGGGCTCCTTACCATAAGCAGGAGGAGGCTGGAGACCGGCCCAGTACATGGGATGCTCGCGGCTACCACCAGGCTCGATACGGTACGGTGACTGGATGCCAACATTGACCATCTGAGTCATCAACTCTGTGACAAACTTGTTATGACGGTTGAGACGAAGCAGTTCGTTCTGAAAGTTGGTCTTGTGGAAGAAGATCATGTTCATATTGCATGATCGTACCTCGTCAATCTTGGTCATCTCAGTAATAATACGAGGCGCATAGTCGCGCTTGTTGGCCAAACAAAATTCGGTCATTCGAGCCTTGAGCTCATCAATCATATGCTGAGGTGTACCGAAGCGCATCACCAGAGGGAGAACATCCGCCAAACCATTCGATCGTCGCTGGTTAAGAATGAAGAGGTTGTTGAGAAGCGAGTTGGGAGCCTGCACGATGTGGCCTTGCATCTTCTTAAACTCGGTATAGAGCAGGGAAATCTCTGTCACGTAGTAGTCGTCACCCATCATGGTGTCACCGGTAGATCCGTACACAGTTACACGGTCACCAACATCAAAGGGATGCTTAACAAAGACGAAGATGATGGACTGGAGGAACTCCTGGGCTGTAGCCTGAAGGACCCATGCCAGACCGAGAACCACAGTACCCGCGGAACCGAGAGCTGCGGCAGCTGAACCGGAAAGAATGGAAATGAAGACAATAATAGTGATGACGATGATGATGAACACGAAGACCTTGTCGAGTTTCTTAATCACCGAATCGAGATCCTTGAGTGAGGCGGCAATGGCCTTCTTTTCGAGGTGGATTTCGTTGCAGACAGCTTCGAATTCGTCGAGTGAGATGTCGCCGTTCATATCCTTGTCGAACATCATGAAAGCAGCCTCGGCCTCTTCTTCAGTTTCGAAAATCTTCTCCATGTCCTCAAGATAGACAAGATCTTCACCCTCCCTAACAGCACAGCGATAAATCAGACGAGCCAGCGTATGGGCGGTAGACATAGTCTTGAGAAGTTCATTGACCACTCTGCGTGGGTGGTTGCTGTCGACTTTGCGACCGATCAAATCATTCCCGACTCGGCCAGCAACATAGCCGACCTTGTTCCATGCGTTTCGAGCGTTATCCTGAAGTGTCTGTAAGGGAGTTTGCGCGCCGCTGGCAGAGTTGCTACCGCGCTGGAAGAAGTAGTCGGTTTTCTCGTTATGAGCTTTGGCGTGCTCGTAAAGATGCACAAGTTGACCAATATCAGCCTTGTTGTTGTCGATTCGAGTTGCGTAAGTTCGCTGATGGAAGGTGAAAGCGATCCATTGAATTAGGATCTTTTCGACAAAGTTGAGAGTCGCAAGGGTAAAAAGAGCAATAATGACCTTGTTCATAATGCTGACCCAGTTCGGCTTTCTGTCTCGGAAGTTGTGGTTCAACATGGTAGGCTCGAAAGAAATAAGAATGGCAAGGAACCAGAGGAATACGGCGGTATGAAGATCGAGCTGGTATCCAATATCCTTCCACTTCTTGGCATTGGTAGATCCAAGGAGCTTTGCAATAAGCTTAAACGTTGGGGGCAAGAGACTGGTGATCATGCGAGAAACCCAGAGAACTCCCCAGACAATCTCAAGCCAAATACCGAACCACATAAGATCGACACCGTTAACATCTCGTCGCTTGCCGTCAGACTTGAGTGCGAACGCACCCAACAAGACAGGAATGAGAAGAATGGCAGCACCAGGCAGCAAATAGACGACGTATCGGACAAACCGAGGGAACTTTCGAAGAAACATCCAGAATTTCAGTAGAGAAGCATCGGGGTCCAGTTTCTTCTCATTGTGATATGTCTCAGCAGGAATAGGCGCATTGAAAGCATCCTCAGGCTCAACATTATGAGCACGCTTCCTCATTTGGCTTGCATCATCAGCAGAGACAGCACGCTCGATTCGCAAAAGCTCGATGTTATCGTCAAGTCGGCTGGCATCGGCGCGCTGCCCAATGGGTGATCTGATTGAAGTCGAGTCGTTTGTTTCATGAGGAGCTTGAAGAGTAGGGAACGTGTCGAGTGATGGAGCTGATTGCTTTTGCTCCGGCGCCGGATTGGGCGAATCTGCTCGCGCGGGTGCTTTTTGCTGTGATCCGCTCAACTGTGATGGGTTTCGTGTTGGAGGTGGTTGTTTGAGATTGAACTCTTTCAACTCCTTCTCCTCGAAGTCATGAGGCGGAGGATCGGAACTCATGATGGCCCCGATTGGTGGTTCTCACAACGCGAGGCTTTACTAAGAGAAAAAGCTCGGAAGAGATGTAAAAGGTATCAATGTCCAGCAGGTTTTAGTAGAGAAAGAGCTTTGCTGAGTTGTGGTTGAGAGTGAGTGATGAAAAAAGGGATACCCACGAGAGCTCTGTATGAGGAAGTGGTATACGACGAAAGACAAAAGGCAAATAAGAAAAAATCAAAGTAAAGCGAGGCGGACCGATCAGCCGATGATCTCGCACGGCATCGATCCAGCAGATTGATTCTCGCTTGGTGAGGCGATCAGTGCGCGTTTGTATGCGTACAAAGATATATTCTTGGTGTTGAGGTGTTATGATGTCGTCACAATGAACAAATAGATCGACCTTTTATCTCTCACTTAGCTTGTATGAAAGAGAGAGAGCTTTTGACAAAAGGAAAAGAAAATAAAGTAGCAGAGAATCTGGGGGAATTGTTGGAAACCCTGCGGGTGACGGGGATGTTGTTGAGCTTTAAGAGATCGACCTGCGACCGTGGAGCACTGGAGACATGTGTGTAGCCAAGATGTAGGAAGAATGGGTCACCTCAGATAGGCTTGCTTGGTCGGGCCAGGGAGTGAAGAATTGTATTTTATGGAGGTGGAATCTCTCCATTCATGGATATGTTATCCGACCTTGTTGCTACATATATGTTAATGCCCCTTCGCCTAGTAATTTGCTTCGACTTTTCTTTTTCATTCCATCATACATAATTTTTTTTCCCTCACCACCACCGTCATCAAGATAGGAAACATGCCCACACCTCCATGACCAAATCCAGCCAACACATAAATCTTGCTCTGCTCTAGTTAGTTGATAAGGTCGGTCGGCAGTAGCCCGTAGCCCGTCAAAAGTGGAACCACGGGGCTCAGGGTCAAGGCAAGCCACCGGCCTTCATCATCGAGTAATGTTCAGTATCCACGCCGTCTCGCCGGGAGTCAAGACATGGGGCCAAGACGGTGTGGATGGTGTCACTCGTGGAACTCCCTAAATGGAAACCCCGAGGATGCCGCCGGTACCATTACACCCCCCCAATTCAGGCAGAGCTTGGTAAGTTTCTGTGGTTGATATTATAGCCTGAACTTGTTTGGTGAGAATCAGTGCAGATCATGACTGAGTTGTCACTGATGCAAATCGGCCAAGAATCAGGGTCGACAACATGAATGAATTCTTGAATCTGTAGGACAACAAAAGATAGGTCGATCTGGCGCAGTCACACTCGCTAACCCGAAACAAAAGACGGGCGCAAACCCACTGCAAAATGCATTGGATCAGGGGTTTAAGCAAGCAAGACAAAAAATCATTGGATTCAGACCAAATCGCAGGGTTTAGAAAACTGACGTCACAGCCAAGAGAACGACCGAGATGCGCTCATGATGGATCCTTGCTGCTATGCAAATGAGGCAATCTGGAGTCAGAACTCTCTTATTTTGGCGTTCTCGATCTGTTAGATATTGACGCATTTTGCCATCTCGTATTTTCACTGCATTAGCTGAAAATAGTTGGCAGCCATCATGTCGATGATCGTCTATGATGATTTTTGTTGTGGATAGCTGGTGGCGGATTTAGAATCTTTTTTCCCCCGTTGACTCCCGTCCCGTTGAGAAATCATTATTGTAATGGTTACCCCTGCATTCCTACCACACCTGCACGCACAGTGGCTTGCCGCCAGGCACTCCCGTGTCTTCAATTCACTGTGCTGCCATCCGCGTCAGCGTGGGGGCTCACCAAACATCTGTAGGGGCAGTTTCAAGTGCGAAAAGAGCCTCAGGTTGTGAAACTACAGAAACTTAGGACCCTTAGATTACCACCCAAATCCTTTGCCCAGCCTCTAGACGATTCATGCTTGCATCCGTCTTGCCGAACTGTATGGCAGCCAAGATATAATGGAATTCTATAGTTCCTTTGGTTGCACGACCACGCAAGCACACAGGAGACTGCAAGAAAAGAGTCGCTGAATCACTAAATAATGGAGATTACGATCATATCATCATAAGCTTAGGATCTATCTCATTACACCTGTAGGATCTCATCCTAAGCTTAGAACTAAAAAGCCTAATCTTATGCTTGAATCACATAACCTCATCATCACTCATCCAGCTATCCACCCAAGAGGGACAGGAAGTATGAGAGTGGCCTCTACCACAACCCAGCGGTACTACTGATTAATCTGAATCCTAAGTTTTGCACCCCCTTTAGGTTTGGTATTTCGCATTTCTTAAATCCAAAGTCCGCGGATTCCAACATTATGACCCATTATTTAGAATGGAAACCGCCCATCTTTGATCAAAGCTCAAGCTCAGGGGGTTCAGATTGCTGGGAACCAATGGTAGCTCTCTAAATACAGCTTTCTAAACGCCCGCAGCGCAACCGTTCTAACCCCTTGTCCAAGCACATGTTCGATATCAACGGCTGAGATAACCAGCATAAGGATACTTGCATCTGAAACAGCCAAATTTACGTTATCATGATTCCGAAGATAATGTTCTCCTATCCCTGGTCACCGCTTAAGTCTATCGAGATTGCAATACTATATATGCTTCTCGGTAGAAGTTAATCCTCGTAGTGCGTAGCAAGTGAGCTCCACTGATTTTAGTTTGTTGATGCAGACCTCGTTGGGGCTGCGTTTGAATCAAGCAACTCACAGGCCAGGCCAAGTTAGGGTCTTGTTGTTGGTGTCGTGAAGATAGGCTAAATATGCACGCAGCGTGAATGTGTGCAAGAAACAGCTGTTACGGTCGATCATTACTTCAAATTGATTGGTCTCGGGCTTGGTACTATTCCCAACCTCATCCGTCTGAACTTCTGAGGCTTGTGAAAGTTGAGAACATCCCTTGCGATCCAGTCATCCGAAGTTTAGGATCATCTTAGGAAATCCCTACCTTAAGTTTCCTGTATTACAATGAATTTGTCTAAATTTAGGATACACTTATGATGCTCTAAGAAAACTGCCCATAATAATGTGGTCTCCGACGAAGAATTTCTTCCATGAGCCCCAGAAAATAATTAAGAATAATTGCTGGTATTCAACAGCATGAAGAGCTGCCGCTTCCCCTCCCGATTATCAGCCTAGAGTTTCTCATGATGATTAAGTCTCGGATCGCCAGCGAATATCAGTGAGCTTGAGTCGCCTAACGTTACATCGATCCATCTGTACGAAGCATATCATATTTCACTTCCAAGCTATCTTGAAGCGAGCTGGCAAGCAAATCTCGGTTTCGATCAGGTTACTCCATATCCTCACTCCCCAGTTTATCCCCAAACAAATTCCAATGCAAGTCACCGACTTGTGATACACAGATCAGCTAACATGACCTGCATATCCAATGATCATCTGGCTCTCTCCAAAAGTTGTGTGTTATCATGATCCGACTTTGAATCCTTAAAGACACAGACGTCACTGGCGCTGCACTCTATCTTTTGAGGCATTCTGTTTCGTAATTTTCTTTAATCATGCTTATTTTCAACCCTGTTCTAACATTCATTACATCTCCACTTGGCTGTTCTTAAAATCGTCCGTATTTCCGTGACGCGCCATCACTGTCGATACTTGCCTGATTAGTGATTTTTGATACTGTATCCCGTTGTTGATAGTAGCAGTCTAGCAGAACATAGTTGCAATTCTTGCGGATGCTGCCGTCCATGGTCTATCCGTGAATCAATTAATGTTCAGAAATGTGTCTATTCTTAGTGTTGCTCCACCTCTAATCAAACTAAATTCATGTCTTTTTAAGCAAGCTTAATACTCCAATCCTCGCCAATTTTGGCTCCAACTCGGCCCACAACCGCAAAAGCTGCGCGGCCTCCCTTGGCTGCATGGAATTGGACCTTGGCCGTCCATGTACGTCCCTCTGATTCAACCTGTGCCTCCTTCTGATCCCAGGTCTTGGGTGCGCCGACAATGATGATCTTGTCAACGTGGACGATCTCCATGGCCTTGAGCCAAGGGCCAGCCTTGATAGTCTTGGTATCACGTCCCTCGGCCTCGATCGAAGTCAAGATGTTACCACTTAGTGTGAACTTGCGGTGAATGTATTGGCCTTGCTCGTAATCAAAAGAGTCGCCATCATCCACATAGAGCTCACCATCAGCTGCACCAGCCTTGGATGCTGAGACAACAAGTGTGTAGTCATCGAATCGCATCAGAGCACTGGATCGTCGAGGAACATCTCGACGAGGGATGATGTGTCCACCTCGCAATAGAACGGGGATCTTGTCGAGAGGAGCACTCACTGTGAGATATTTGCCCTTGCTTGTCTTTTGAACATCGTAAGTAAAGTAGTCATAGTAGACCTCATCGTCAGGAATCCAAATATCCACAGACTCCTTGTTCTGCTGTGTGACTGGCTTGACCAAAAGGCCAGTTGAGCCGACGAAGAACTGATCCTCAAGTGCAAACCCAGCCTCCTCGGAGGGATGCGTCCAGAACATAGGTCGAATAATCGGGCTTCCGTCCTGGGCAGCATTGTAGAAAGCAGTGTACCAAGCAGGCAAAAGTGAGTACCGGAGTCGGATCGCGGTGGTTGCAATTGGAGTGTAATGCTCGCCTAGGAGGTAAGGCTCACGGCGGCGAGCGTCAATGTGAGCATGAGCTCGGAAGAAGGGGTACCAGATACCAGTCTGATACCATCGAACAAGCAGATCCTTCTCAGGGTTACCAAAGAAGCCTCCAACATCAGCACCAGCGAAGGGGAAGCCAGAAATTCCTTGGTTGATTGTCATGGGGATAGAGGTTGCCAAGTGACCCCAGTCAGCCTGGTTATCTCCTGTCCACATAGCACCAAGCTTTTGCGATCCAGCGTAAAAGGCGCGTGTCAGGATGAAGGGTCGTCGAAGCTGACCCTTCTCACGGTGAAGGAGAGCCTGGAATGTCGCATTCTGGAAGGTCAAGCCATTCAAGTTGTGGACGTCACGGTGCTCCCATCCTCCGTGGTGGATGTTGTCCTTGGGCATAGTCACCTCCGGTCCGTTGAAGACGGAGGGTTCGCTCATGTCGTTCCACATCCAAGTGTTGGACATGGTACCCTTGAACCTGTCAAACTTGAGCATAGTCTTCCACCATTCAATGGCTTTGGGGTTGAAACAGTCAATCCAATTGGATGCTCCAGGCCAGCACCATCCTTCGTAGAGCTTATGTTCCTTGTCATGAACACCAAGATCCTGAGCAACCAACTCCTCAGAAGCAATATAATGGTCGGTTTTCTTGATGTGAGGATCCAGAAGGATGACCAACTGCCGTCCATGGGCGTCAAGGTGCTCACCCATGTCGATGGGATCAGGGAATGAGTGTGGTTCCCAGGTGAAATACTTTCGATCATCTGTGTACTCAAGGTCTAGCCAGATGACGTCGTAAGGAATCTTGTGCTTATCCATGTTGCGATCAACATTTCTAACATCGTCACTGGAGATATAGTTCCAGCGGCACTGATGGTAGCCAATTGCGAATTCTTGGGGCATAGCTGTGTACCCAGTCAATTCTCCGTACGTCTTGGTGAGGTCAGCGGGAGTAGGGCCAAGGAGAACGAAGACATCCAGAAGACCACTCTCGGAGATCCAGTGAGTATGAGTACTAGTCTTGCCACCAACTCCAAGGCTTAGAGGATTCGCTTGATTCTTGGCCTTGGTGATATCGACCCAAGTCTCGGCAACGTTGAACCAAAAAACACCGACAGATGAACCCTTACGGTGTGCCTGCATGAAAGGGATGGAACCATAGAGAGTCATTGGGCTGTCGAGAATGTACTCAAAAACATCGGCGTTGTACATACGGTAGGGCTCGTCGTAGCTGCCGTCTCCGCCACGGGTCTGCTTCAATGATAGAGGGCCTGTGTGCTCAGGAATGCCGAATACATGCTCGTATCCATGGAAAGTGATGTCCAAAGCCACACTCTCAGGTCCTCGAGGCTTACTATCAGTATTTCCACCAAAAGACTCGTCCCACCATGTGCTCTCATCTTCAGCAGCTTCCTCGCCTTCCTTGTTCTCGATCTTGGGTCTCCAATGCTCCATGTTGAGCCAACCCCGGTCGTTGAACTTGACATGCGAGTTGCCATCGCGTCGGAAGTCGATCTCGAAAGGAGACAACTTGATGATAGCCTCCTGCTTGGCATCGGGTCCGTACTTGATGTTGACCTGGGACTTGTCTTGGAAAGCAAGTTGCGCCTCCTTGTCAAGATCCAGTCCACCAACAAGAACCCAGTCGTCGGCCTCGTTGTATCTTTCCTTTCGGACAGAGCTATCGTCTCTCAAAACTACGTCCTTGTTGCGTCGCTTTTCTTCGTCCAATGTGACTCGGGCAGCACCAGACTTGAGAAATGAGATCGTAAGGGGTAGGCGGACGGTTTCGCCATTACGGTTGATGGTCTTGACAACCATAGCCTGCAATTTTCCATCCTCGAAAACTGTCGAATCGGCCGAGATCTCGTATGGGGCTTTCCAGTTCGAGCCCTGGGCAATAGCATTGTCGGCGTAGGCACGGTTTCGTTTACAGAAGCCAGATTGGTCACATTTCTTGAAGTCCTTGTCTTTGACGGCGACTGGGCGATTGTGAGCAGGACAATGAATCAATGTGCATATGAAAGCTTACCAGTTGACTGGAAAAGGCAGGTGAGAGTGCCTAGCAGCAGCAACAGCGCCGTCCAGTGAAAGGACGACGCCATATTCGACCTCATGATAATGAGACGGTCAGGAACCAGAGCTCAAACAAGGAGGAATAAATGAGCGGAAAGCTAGGGAATTAGATCAAAGACAAGCCCACGCGGCAGATATAGTTTACTGGCCTATATCCTCCGTCTCGTCGCGGATCGAAGTGAAAATTATTTGTTGTTGATGCTGGGATAACCTCAGCTTTGATGATGTCGAAGTCAAGTCAAGCTGTCCCTTAGCTCCCCTGTGAAACTCCATTCCGCATTGGGGTTGGTTTCAGACGCAGGGGAGTGGGTACCAAGATGGCGGGGCACGCTTCGATAGAGGACTAGACCCGATAATCGAGGCTTTCAGTTCTTGCATTCTCAGAGCTCAGCTTTCGCGTTGCCAACTGGCTTTGTTGTTGGATGCACTGTACGCTGTTGTTCAAAATCTCTTTTGATACACGTCTCTACATGCTTTGAGTTTTGTGAGTTCTACATTTGTATCCTCTGAGTTTTGACTATAACAATACCTAATTGCCATGAACTGTACTAATATCCCTAGTAGCTGTATAAATTTTACTTAATCTTTTGCCTCTACTATTCTCTTTGCAGGAGATCTTTACAAGTGTCCTCGACAACTTATTAAATCACGTGTCCGTGTGAATTCTCCAGACCTCGCACCCAAAGACCCCTCAACGCCAGCTCATCATGGCTGATGAGGAGCCCCGCCAGCAAAAAGACCCCGCCAGCGGCAAGAACTGGAAGCAACAGCAGGTACGGAGAAGTGCGGAAAAGTTGGCCCCGCCATTTTTTGCTCTTCTCTTCGCCCTCCTCGCCCTTTATATCCTCTTTTCACCGCCTTCTCCAAGCCTTTCCCCTCCAGTCGATCTCTCCTCTACCTCTGCTTCTTCCTCTGTTCCTACATCTCAAGTCATACCAGACAAGAACATCGCCAAAATGTCCTCCTCCGAGCAGACGTAAGCTACCCCGCCATCAAGCTTCGCCCCTCACCAGGGTTCATGTTCTTGTATTGATATTTTACTAACTTTGTTGTAGCTTCATCGCTATCAAGCCCGACGGTGTTCAGGTAAACAAACCTTGATGGTTTTACAATTGACTCGACAAGAGCTAATAAGGCTCCTGTAGCGTGGCCTCGTTGGTCCCATTATCTCTCGTTTCGAGAACCGAGGGTAAACAGTCCCATATACACCAGTTGCTACAGAGACTAATTTTTCATAGCTTCAAGCTTGCTGCCATCAAGCTTGTCACCCCCGGCAAGGAGCACCTCGAGAAGCACTGTTCGTTGTCTCAATAAGCCGCCCGATATGACAATTCGCCTAACAGACTCATAGATGCCGATCTCGCTGGCAAGCCCTTCTTCCCCGGTCTGATTGAGTGTATGACTTCCAACCCTAATTGATCTAACCAACTCTAACTTCATTCAGACATGTCCTCTGGCCCCATCTGCGCCATGGTCTGGGAGGGCCGTGATGCCGTCAAGACTGGCCGTGGTAGGTTTTACATCATCCAAATACGATACACTGTTTCTAAACTACGTCGTTAGCTATCCTCGGTGCCACCAACCCCCTTGCCTCTTCCCCCGGTACCATCCGTGGTGACTACGCCATCGACGTCGGCCGCAACGTCTGCCACGGTTCCGACTCCGTCGAGAACGCCCAGAAGGAGATTGCTCTCTGGTTCAAGGAGGGTGAGGTGCTCTCCTGGAAGTCCGCTCAGTTCAACTGGGTCTACGAGAAGGCTTAAATTGTTGATGTCGTAACACCCTGAATGATGGAATGGGAAAAGCACATACAAGTGGGATGACTTCATCTCTGTGGGTATAACAAAAAATCAAAACAAGAAAATCTTCTCAAAACATTTGTCGTTACTTTCATGATGACTAAGGCTTGCGTACAAATACTCTTTTGGCTCTCATGAGTACTCCAGCAAACCATGGCGTAGCCCATACACTGCCGATGATACGGACCGGGAGTAAAGCTTTGGTAATTGCATATGCTAGAGCAATTTCAACCACCACTTTATAACGACCATCTCCACTATGCCAGCGCATAACTGCGTCTTCGGATTTGGAGTCAGGATTTTTCACAGTTGTACTCGAAGCTTTGTCTTCTTCGTTCTGCCCAAACCCAAACCATCCTTTGCGTGTGAAGTACCTCTCAAATCGACCAACTCCATCTTCGACGTAGCTCCCAAAGTGACCTGTTACGTAGTCCACCGGCACGTAATTTGTATAATGAAAAAGTCCGAATAGTCCTAATACAGGCACAATGGCTGTGATTTCATGAAGAATCAAGAATGAGACTATGTGCGAGACTGGGGCATTGCGTAAACCGCTTGTATATTTTTGTAAACGTCGAGGGAGCTTAGATGTGATGTGGTCGATGCGGGCGGCCTGGGTTGACTCGGCGCGGATATATGAGACGTTGATGCGCGGAGGAGGTCGAGTACGGAGGCTAGAACGCCAATTGAAGGCTATAGGGTTGCGACGCATAGTTGAATTGAAGATCAAGCTCCGTGGATGTATCTCACTGGTCGCGTTGAGAAAACCAAAGCAAGAGTTCAATATTCGCCGTTGAGTTTCTTGTGGAGCTGCTGACGGGTTGATTTGGCCCGCGTTCCGGTGAACAAGTTTAGGGTAGTCCTATTGCCGCAATAAATTCGTCTGTCAAAAGCAAATCACTACTGGAACTTAATTATACTCGTTTTAAAAGATCTGGTAAACGTTCCTGTTCCAGATACAAATCATTTAGCCAAATATCAAACTCAAGTAATAAGCCAATACTGCTATTGTGGCGCACACGTGGATGCGGAAGAGTGAGGCCATCATGGTCCGGATTCCTTCTCGAACATTCACAATGGCCTTTCTTTCCCAAGATCAAATGATGATCTTGGACATGCTAAGCCCCAACAGTTTGAAGATGACGCGGTGAGACCATGTGACGAGTTTGAGATGCAATTGAAAGGGCAAGTTGAGCTTGTTGACCGCGTCATCTGCACTTGAGTTCTTTCCTCCTCAGTCAAGCTGCTGTTTCTAAGGGCGAGTTCCTTCCCACGACTCAAAACAATGACCCCAGAAGTCCCCAACAAGGTCCTCAGAATGAAGGAATTGTGGCATGGAGAGAAGGAACCTAGCCTGAGTGCTTCCTTGGGACAGGAAGCTGGAGTCTCTTATGATTCTCCTATCTCCCCCTCTTCTCTTCTCCTTTTCATCTTCCTTCATCCACATCTGCATCCCTCAGTTCTCACAGATCCTTCACTTTGTCTCTCCAAATCAGTCATTCAATCTAAAGAGCCTGCAAACTACAGCCATCACTTCATCACTTCATCACCAAACACTCTTCCCTCTTCGTCAACATGGTCAAAGTCAAGTTGGCGGCCATCAGTGCCTTTCTGGTAATTGTCCAAGCCCAAATTCGTCACCCCAATGAAGACCTCATCCTCGCCGATTGTGGTATTGGAGACAACAAGGCTCACCCTGAATGGTCAACCTCTCGCCAGGTGAACTGGTACCAGGACATTCAGTGGCCTGACGACGTCTCTAAGTTCCCACCTCCACCTGATCTGGAGGTGGAAGTCCCCTACGCCGATGGAACTTACCCCTGGAATCCCCATGGAACCACCGTCAAACTATCCAACGGCGTCGTTTGGACAGCCTACATCAACCCCAGGATTGCCGACGGTCAGCCAGCTGGGTCTGCCGTTACTACCAAGGAGGGCGGACAAGAACTTACTTGCTATGCCTATCGTGGTCGTCCTGTCAGTGCAGCCATCAACCAGACCGTCAACGCCGACGCAGTCTGCTTGACTGCTTTTGTCTGTAACCGTGACAACAGAGCCCCCCCTCGTCCTAGCGGCATGGAAAATCCCACTTCTACCTTGGAAACATCTTCCGCCCCTCCTGCCACCACGACCTTCGTCTCACAACCACCTGCAACTCCTACTCCTACAGGTGGTGAACCAAACCCCCCAGCTGACCCCAATACTGGAAAGCTCTTTATATCTGTTCTCCTCAGCCCTCGTTTCATCAACTGGCCCAACACCTGGCAGGCCTTCATTGAGAAGTTCTCCTGGGATCGAGACTCCGGAAACTGTGTTGGACAGCCAGTCAAAGGGGACGGGTACACCATAAACATCGACTGTGCTGGCATCCAGATCGATTCTGACTCTCACCTTACCCTCATCATGATCAAAGCTCTCCATGACCTTGGAATGAACAGCACTCTCTTCAACCAGAACCCAACCGTGCCAGGAAAGCGCAACTCCACGGCGGACCATTGGGTAGTCATGCCCGAGTCTTTCAGTCTACAGGCCATTGATGTCTCTCATCAGAAGGCTATCGGCTATCTCGCATACAACACGACGTACGACAACTTCCTCACTGGTCCATGCTTATCCTGCCAGTCCGAGCGTTTCAACAAGGAGTTCTTTGATCCAATTCTGGATGCCGTCAAGGGCACTTATCCCCTCTACAACAGCTACAACATCCAAGCTCAATGTAGTCCCTGGATGGCATGTTGGTAAGGTGGAATCGGAAGAGATTACCATTCATATCGAGTGTGTATCGAGTTAAATAACGTGTGACGAATCATGTGTATTATGAGGAATAAAAAAGGGGATGGCTAATTTTGGTGGATCATATGGTATCACTTCCCTTGCTTCTCGACATGTATTTTAACGAGTTTACTCTACTCTATGATGAGTTATAATCCAATTATTAACTACGAACACAAAGGAACTTTTGGTAAAGACTTTATGCATTGACCTGAATGGACGCCACATCTCAAGAAAGATGAATCTTCTCTAAGAGGACCTGTTAGTGATATACTACCGAAGCATGACACTACGATTATAGGCGTCACCAACAAGCTGGAATTAACTATCTGAAGAGCCTGGTATTCTCATGACCAGCAGGATTGGAGATCAAACAGCGATCGTAATCCTATCTCCAGCTTTGGCCTGAATTGAAACCAGGCACAAACAGTATCGGACGGTTTTCACAACGCATCTGCTTGCAATGAGATTTATGAGTAATAAGACTTCATATGGAGAGGATATTTTGTCCCATGATACGAACTTAGAAGACTTCTCTTCAATGTTAAAACAAAGATTAGGATCGTAACATAACGTATATGATAAGCGGGTTGAACAGACAAGCGAGTTGAACATCTCACTCTTCACTTTGAAAGCGGATTTTAAAGTTATTCTAAAAATTTCAATTTTACTTTAAAATCCCTAAAATTTTATTATAATATATTTAACTATATAAGCTCTTAATATATCTTTTATAAGAATTATGATTAAATTTTTTATAGAGTTATAAGTAAAACTTTATTTACACTGTAAATTACACTGTATTTTAAAGTTTTTTATATAAAATAAAATATATAAAAATCCTTAAAAAATATAGTTTAATATTATTAGCTATACTCTACTTTAAAATATTTTCTCTGGGTTATTAGCTATTTTATTTGAGTTTTTAAACTCTATAGGGTAAGCTATTTTTAGTGTAAGCTAGAGCGGGTCGGTCAGTCACACGGGGATACAGTCAACAAGGTCAAAGTTGAAGGTCATGAACAGATGAGTTGTATTGTCTAAGTAGGTCTATGGAATCCTGGTCAGAATTTATATGTAAAATACAGTCATTCACCCAGGTTGCTGCCTGCCCTGCCTAACAAGCTTGTTTGCCCTCATCTTGGTGTTTGTCCTGATGATTGACAATCACGT